>BTPG01000008.1:108298358-108545858 GCA_036245525.1 Semisulcospira habei
ACAAGACCAAGAGGCTTGCTGACATCTCGTCCCAAGTGGGCCTCACCATCCACAAACAGAAAACAAAGACAATGAGGCTGAACACAACCAGGGAAGAACCAGTCTTGCTTGCTGGCACCCCACTGGAGGAGGTGGAGTCCTTCACCTATCTCGGGAGCATCACAGACAAAAAAGGCGGCACTGATGCAGATGTCAGAGCACGAATCGGTAAAGCCAGAGCAGCCTTTCTCCAGTTGAAAAAAGTGTGGAGTTCCAGAGAGCTGTCACAACACACCAAAGTCCGGATTTTCAACTCCAATGTAAAAGCAGTTCTCCTATGGAGCAGAGACTTGGAGATTGACAAAAACCACAGTCAACAGAGTAAAGATCTTCATAAACAGTTGCCTTAGAAATAGAAGAATTTTGAAAATCCACTGGCCAGAGAAGATCAGCAAAGTCAGGCTCTGGGAGAGAAAAGAGCAGATAACAGCAGAGAATAAAATTGGACAAGGAAGATGGGGATGGATCGGTCACAGTCTGAGAAAGCCAGCTTCCAGTATCACTAAGCAGACATTGTCATGGGAACCCCCAGGGAAAGAGGAAAAGAGGCAGGCCGAGAAACACCTGGCGTTGATACCTCCAAGCAGACATCAAGAGACTGGTTACCACCTGGAGTAAAATCGAAGGAGAAGCACAGGACAGAGTCGCTGGAGGTCTCTCGTCGATGGCCTATACCCGGGAAGGGGTGACAGGCGTAAGGAAGGACAGTGTCACAACTTCTCGACAGTAAATTTGAGCCAAGGCCATATGCAAAATATTTAGTAAGAATAAGAAAAATTATGGACTTTTATGCAGATCAACCGGTTTTTGTGAAAGGTTATTTTCTCAATAATGTGTAAGCTAATTAAGAATTTTTTAAAATTGCCTCGAGATAATTCCTTTAAAGACGATATCCTACAGTTTCAAGCTTATCCATCCACAAATGTGGGCTCTAGTCGCTGTCACATGCATACACACACACATACAGACCTTTGGCGCTAGATCTGCGTTCAACAGCAATGCTAGTTTAGCTAGACATGACATAATTTTATCTTGTTACTACACTTTTACAGTGGGACGCCTGCCCGCCTATGTTATCGCGTACTAGGTGTTCAATGGGGTGGCCCCGTTTCAAAGTCTACTGTATTTTGAATATGGTAGACAAAAAAGAAAATCAAACAGCACCTTTACCACTCTCATGACACAACTGTTACCATCAGTTTCCATCAATTTCACACAGCACCTGGAATTGTACTTATAGAAAACTCGTGTTGTAGCTGGATAGCATAGCAAGTCAACTTCAAGTTCAACATCATTTGCATTTAAATTTACTTAGGGCAGTTTCCAAAATGTATTGTCTGACTTCATGTACTGCAGCACGTATGCATTGAGCATTAGGTGCAGTTTCCATATTGTCATGAATAAATGAATGTATTCAACTCTGATCCTCATTTAGAATGACCAAAAAAATGTACTGGTCAATTGGTCAATTAAAAACAACAAATTGGATAATTTAATTGCAAAGACTATCTGTGACATGATTATTTAAGTATTGGTAAATGTATCTAATCTAGTTGTGACTGACTTTAGACTATCATTATCAAAGACCATTTCAGCATTTGTGCTAGTAATCAGGTTTAGATTGTAAATTTAAAACTAAAGGGGTAAAAATATAAAATGTGGGCCATATATGTCAATTGTCTTATACATGAAAGCACTGAGGCAGTGATGGTGAGTGTGCAGTCTGACTACTTGTGGTCAAAGCAACAGGTATAAATCCCAACATGAAAACGTGCCTGAACTATGGCTACAGTTTAGCATAAATCTATAATACAAAACAAGAAAATTAACAGAAAATTCTCTGTATTTGACAGACAAATTTTGACAGGGATGGAAAAATTGGGAGACCGGCTGGCACCAGGACAGATAAATTCTGAGAAAAAAAAAAATTAACTCTGCCATGTTTCAAGTATGTGATGGACTGTAGAGCGCCTGGGATGGATTGTTATGTCATATACTGTCTGTCCCAATGACAGACAATTTTAAATGTTATTGGAAAACCTGACAAAAGAAATAGACCTAATTAAATTGGACTGTGTTGTGTTAGTTGAGTGATTTGTGTATAACAAATTTTTTTTTTTTTTTAACAACAAAAATTTGTTTTCCTATTGAAGCACCCCAGTGGAATATTTCTCAATATTGGGCAACCACATTATTATGATGATCAATTGATATAATCTGATAGTGATACACAGTTTTTCTGTCTATTGTAAACTGTGTGTTATGTGGAACAAGAGCATCAATGAAACTATCTTATAATAATGGTAGCGTTAACACGAGAGAGAGAGAGAGAGAGAGGGAGAGAGAGAGAGAGAGAGAGAGAGAGAGAGAGCAAAGGCCATAGCGATAACTAACTGCAGTTAAATGAACATCAAGATGAGGTAGAGGGTGACTCATTCATTGTGCACCAATCCATTTTTTAGCATCTTTTAATGGATGATTATCTATGGGAAAACAGAACTATTCGAATGACCGACCCAACAATTGAGAACGCGATTTCTGGAGATTGCACCGCGGTCTATCAAGCAGGCCAGTGCATTTATTTGTTTTCTTCAGCAATGTGTGCACTGACTACATTTTGCTTTGATTGCAGGACGATATTCGGATCACATCATAAATCAGATTCGAAATCGCCAGCATATGAACCTTGATAATTCTAACCATTACAAAATAGCGTATCTTTTACTTGGTATTTATGTATGTAAACAAAACTGGGAAAAGGTCATTAGTTATATTTTTAAATGTGCTCGAATAGGATTACCTGGCTGTCTTAAGTTTACTGACCTCAGCAATGTCAATCACCAGCGGCCATATTAGAGAGTACCCTGAAGCTATTTTGTGTTGTAGCATTTCATTGGCCAATCGTCTTCTTTTAGCCAATACAAATGATTGTTAGTGGCATATGATTTATCAATTCACTGCAATATATATGAAAAGTGCGCTGTATTCAACGTGTTCCATTTGATTACGGCAAAATGTGTGTGTGTGTGTGTGTGTGTGTGTGTGTGTGTGTGTGTGTGTGTGTGTGTGTGTGTGTGTGTGTGTGTGTGTGCAAACACGAAAATCTCCGACGTTTGCATACATATAATTTGCATACGCCGTCATACAACTTACAAGCTTGAAAAATAGAGAAAATGCTTCATGCAACACTACTGAGGGGTGTCTCCGCAGTAGAAATTCAATCTTTTGAGCACTATTGAAATTAGATGTCTCATTGAAGAGTTAAATGACCATAGAAAGTGGGCTGACCCACATTAGAGTCCGTAATTTTGATTATATGCACTTGAAATTTTGGATTTATAGTCAGTGGCCGAGAAAGACATTGCCGGGACTGAGTTCGTAAAAGGCCAGCTTTGTCAGTACCTCTTCAACTTTTTTAATAATAATTAATTCATTTTTGCAAGCTTTGGAGCCACGTTATACTCCCATCAAACAGTCATCCCTGGAAGAAGCTGTGTGGAAGAAAACAGTCGGCCCTGGAAGAGGCTGCGAGCGGCCGTTAGTCCGTAAACTCCGACAGTGAGTCGGAAAAACACGGCGTCGTGTCGAACTAGCGATGCCATGACGTGAAGCTTATAGTGACGTCATTTGGCTGCTAGTGCTATTAGGCTCTTCTTCTAGCTGTTGGGAACTGTCACGTACTTTTGGCGCGACTGAAGCGCCGTATGTGTGGGGTGTGTGTGCGGTGCGGTGTCAGTGCGTGTGTGTAGTCAGTCACGTAGTGTGTGTGTGTGCGTGCCTCGCGCGCGCGTATGTGCGCCAATGTATGCCGTAAACACGAAAATCTCCGGGTTTGCGTACGTACACGCTTGAAAATAACTTGAAGGAAATGCCGCTTCAGTCATGCAAGGGGTGTCTAGGAGCTCCGGCTTTGGAGCATATTCATCAGATGAAACGATTAGATGTCTCATTGACTGAAGAGTTAAATGACCGTTTATAGAAAGTCGGTTGACCCACATTAGAGTCCGTAATTTTAGTTATATGCACGTGAAATCAGTTTTGGACATAGCCAGGTTTGAAGAAAGACTGACATTGGATGAGTTCGTTAGCCGGCAGCTTTGTACCTCTTCAACTTTTTTTTCGAAACCTCGCGCTGGGACCATATGGCGTTGAGGCGCGTCCCCTGGGTGGTGGATAGGGGGTCCCTCGTGAGAGGGGTGCACCGAATGAAATAAGGTGCCGTGAACCAACATGGTCTAAGGGAAGGTGACCCCGACAGAAAACCCCTGGTCCTCCTAGTAAGGGGGTTGGGCATGGGGGTAGCTTCCCCACCTGCAAAAAAGGAAATAGCTACAAAAACGCCGACGAAAAGACCAACAGTAATTCCTTTCCTGGAGGAGGAAGGTTCTTCTACCAGAAGACTTATGACGTCCTGTGGTGAAAGCCGGAAGTCTTCGGAAGCCACAGGACCGAGCCGCCTCTCTCTATCCAGGGACACAACCATGGGCACATGGCGGCGGAACGTCAAGACCATGTACCAGAGCGGCAAGGCCGCCCAGATAGCAGCGGAAATGCAAAAGTACAACCTTTCCCTGCTAGGTATCAGTGAAGCCAGATGGACGCAGTCTGGCCAGAAAAGGCTGTTAAGTGGGGAGATGATTCTGTATTCAGGTCACGAAGAGGAGAATGCCCCCCATACAGAAGGAGTAGCATTCATGCTGTCACCAGTGGCACAGAGAGCGCTGATGGGCTGGGAACCTCTTGGGCCAAGAATTATCACAGCAGCCTTTAGAACCAAGAAAAAGCTCAAGCTGAACGTCATCCAGTGTTATGCGCCCACTAATGACAGTGACGAGGAAGAGAAACAAGAGTTCTACGACCGACTCCAGAGTGCCGTGGACAAATGTGCAGAGCGAGACATCACCATCGTCATGGGCGATTTTAATGCCCAAAATAGGGGAGGACAACACCGGATACGAAGAGGTGATGGGGAGACAGGGACTAGGCTCGGAGATGAGTGAGAACGGGGAGAGGTTTGTAGACTTTTGTGCTCTAAACCGACTTGTCATTGGAGGCAGCATCTTCCCACACAGAAGAATACACAAAGCAACTTGGGTCTCACCTGACCATACAACAGAGAACCAAATAGACCATATCTGCATTAGCAAGAAATTTAGAAGATCCCTTCAAGATGTTCGAGTGAGGGGGGAAGCAGATGTCGCTTCAGACCACCATCTGCTTACCTTAAGAATGAAGCTCAAGCTAAAGAAAAGCCGCACAGAGACAACAAGAAGACAGCGCTATAATGTAGGCCTCCTGAGAGAAACTGGAGTTAGAAAAGAGTTCAAACTGGTGCTGTCCAACCGGTTTCAAGCGCTACAGGAGCTAGTAAATGAAGAGGCAGTCGCCACAGAGCAGCAGTGGAAGGCAGTTAGAGAGGCGCTGAACTCAACCTGCAAAGACACTGTAGGTTTCAGGAAACACCATCACAAAGGCTGGCTGTCGGCACAGACCTTGAAGAAGGTAGAACTGAGTGAGGAAGCAGAAGAAAGCAGTTGTCAACATCAGTCGCACGAGAGCAGCCAAAGCAAGGGCACAGGAGGAATACTCGGAAGCCAACCGCGAGGTGAAGAGTTGATTGATTGTACATTGCTTAACGTCCCGACAGCAACAAGGCTTTCTCAGGACGTGCCTGCACTGCTTGTGAAAAAAAAAAAAAAAAAAACTAAACAGAAAATTGAATGTATGTCACCAGCCGGTCAAATACGTTAAATAAACCTACAACATGGGGCCTAAATAAAGCTAAGACTGTCTAGCAACACACATCCAACATCAAGAGCTACAGGCAGTGCAGACAGTTGGGAGAGTTTTAAAAAGACAAATACAGGTGAATGGACCAAGGGTAGACAGAAACACATGCCCCAGAATAGAAAGGAAACCCACCCTGTGGGGCTGACCAGGGTGACCCTGGGAACTAAAAAGTACCTAACCCCACCCAAGTCCCCCAGGGCAGACCCGGGTGGGGGGCGAGGTGAAGAGGAGTATCAGGGCAGACAAGAGGGCCTACACAGACAGCCTGGCAGCAGAGGCAGAAAAGGCAGCAGGTAGCAGCAACATGAAACAGCTCTACGACATTACCAAAAGATTGTCGGGCAAGTATGGCCATACAGAAAGACCAGTAAAAGACAAAGAAGGCAAGCCTATTGCAGACAGAGCAGACCAACTCGACAGATGGGCTGAGTATTTTGAAGAGTTACTGAACAGACCTAGCCCACCCGACCCACCAGACATCCAGCCGGCAGAGACCGACCTACCCATCAGCTGTGACAGACCCAGCCGGGAAGGCGGAGATCAGAAGAGCAGTGGCATTTTTGAAGAATGGCAAAGCAGCAGGGCCAGATGGTGTCCCAGCGGAGTCTCTGAAAGCAGACCTAGAGACAACAGTGGAGATGCTGTACCCACTGTTTGGAAAGATCTGGGAAGAGGAGGTGATGCCGGCTGACTGGAAGGAGGGGTACCTAATCAAGCTTCCCAAGAAAGGCGACCTCAGCAAGTGTTCCAACTACAGAGGAATCACCTTGCTGTCAGTACCAGGAAAGGTCTTCAACAGGATCATCCTGGAGAGAATGAAGAGCTCCGTTGACCCCCAGCTGAGAGACCAGCAAGCAGGATTCAGGAAGAACCGATCATGTACAGACCAGATCGCCACTCTCCGCATCATCGTGGAACAGTCTCTGGAGTGGAACTCCCCGCTGTACGTCAACTTTGTGGATTATGAGAAAGCATTTGACAGCGTGGACAGAGAGACTCTGTGGAATCTCCTACGACACTACGGTGTACCCACAAAGCTCGTCCGCCTGATCAAGAGCAGCTATGATGGCATGACATGTCGTGTGATCCACGAAGGGCAGTTCACCAGGGAGCTCCAGGTCAGAACTGGTGTCAGGCAGGGGTCTGCTGTCTCCGTTCCTCTTCCTACTGGCCATAGACTGGGTCATGAAGATGACCACAGAGCACAGACAAAGTGGAATACAGTGGACACTGTGGACACAGCTTGACGACCTCGATTTTGCAGACGACTTGGCATTACTGTCCCACACTCATCAACAAATGCAGGACAAGACCACGAGGCTTGCTGACATCTCGTCCCAAGTGGGCCTCACCATTCACAAACAGAAAACAAAGACAATGAGGCTGAACGCAACCAGGGAAGAACCAGTCTTGCTTGCTGGCACCCCATTGGAGAAGTGGAGTCCTTCACCTATCTTGGGAGCATCATAGACAAAAAAGGCGGCACTGATGCAGATGTCAGAGCACGAATCGGTAAAGCCAGAGCAGCCTTTCTCCAGTTGAAAAAAGTGTGGAGTTCCAAAGAGCTGTCACAACACACCAAAGTCTGGATTTTCAACTCCAATGTAAAAGCAGTTCTCCTATATGGAGCAGAAACTTGGAGATTGACAAAAACCACAGTCAACAGAGTACAGACTTTCATGAACAGTTTGCCTTAGAAGAATTTTGAAAATCCACTGGCCAGAGATCAGCAACGTCAGACTCTGGGAGAGAACAGAGCAGATAACAGCAGAGAATGAAATTGGGCGAAGAAGATGGGGATGGATCGGTCACAGTCTGAGAAAGCCAGCTTCCAGTATCACTAGGCAGGCATTGTCATGGAACCCCCAAGGAAAGAGGAAAAGAGGTAGGCCGAGAAACTCCTGGCGTCGAGACCTCCAAGCAGACATCAAGAGACTGGGAACCACCTGGAGTAGAATCGAAGGAGAAGCACAGGACAGGAGTTGCTGGAGGTCTCTCGTCGACGGCCTATACCCGGGTAGGGGTGACAGGTGTAAGTAAGTAAGTAACTTTTTCGAAAATAAAAATTCATTGCAGAAAAAAATGACAAAAGTAAAAATCCTCGACTTCAGACAGTGACGATGACGTAAAGAAGCACCAAACGCGCCAGTGTTATACAACGCTAAACATCCGCACGTCAGTCAGTGTTTTACATTTGTATGTGTGAGCTGACCGTCGCAATTATCTTTCTCAGTCTCAGATTTGATTTAGGAAGACAGTCTCTCTATTTTTGCTATGATGTCTGCGAACGTGTTACTCGGGAAATGTGGAAAAGAAATGAGGTCATATTCTTTGCCAAAGACAATGGCGGCTGTGTCACTGACTGTGGCGGTTAGGCGTGTGCAGAAGAAATCAACTCACATCTGATTCATGCCCACTAAAAGGTGAGTAAGACTCAAGCCTAATAGATTCATTTTACATCGGTGTCTAGTTTAGGTGATACTGAGAATCTCACTCTCAAACCTTTTCAGTCCTACTCGCTTTCGCTCGTAGGTGAGGTTTTAAAGCCACTCGAGTGCGATTCAAGTCTCAGTATCACCTAAAAACCGATGTAAGACTCTATATAAGACCACCAGCGTGAGATTTTCAGTACTATCACATGAACACCGATGTAAGAATCTAGTCTTACCTAATTCTTTTGCAGTTATAATAATAATAATATATAACTCTTCTATAGCGCAATATCCCCACAAACAAAGGCTCCGCTGGCAGAGCGGTCTACATCTAGATAGTACTCAAACCAAGGGGAATCACAGCGCTGGACAGACAACAGTTAGATCCCCTGCCCCCGCCTATCAGGCACCCAATCGCCAGCCCACAGAGAAATACGCAGGTATAGAATAAGACAATCATTTCCATTCCTAATAAGAATGGATCAGGTCTCTTATATAACCCATGTCTTTCTCCGGAACTTAGGAAGTAGGCAGGAGAAACATACATACACAAACATGAAGGTGCGCTACTATATGTGGTCGGGTAAATACCCTGATTTCCCACAGTAGATGCACAGAACATTACACAACAATGTAACGATACAAATTTTGCCTCGAGTTATACATGATACTCACAAACCAGATAGGTGAGGCTAGCGCTGGCAGAATTGTCAGTACTCAAACCAAGGGGAATCACAGCGCTGGACAGACAACAGTTAGATCCCCTGCCCCCGCCTATCAGGCACCCAATCGCCAGCCCACAGAGAAATACGCAGGTATAGAATAAGACAATCATTTCCATTCCTAATAAGAATGGATCAGGTCTCTTATATAACCCATGTCTTTCTCCGGAACTTAGGAAGTAGGCAGGAGAAACATACATACACAAACATGAAGGTGCGCTACTATATGTGGTCGGGTAAATACCCTGATTTCCCACAGTAGATGCACAGAACATTACACAACAATGTAACGATACAAATTTTGCCTCGAGTTATACATGATACTCACAAACCAGATAGGTGAGGCTAGCGCTGGCAGAATTGTCAGTACTCAAACCAAGGGGAATCACAGCGCTGGACAGACAACAGTTAGATCCCCTGCCCCCGCCTATCAGGCACCCAATCGCCAGCCCACAGAGAAATACGCAGGTATAGAATAAGACAATCATTTCCATTCCTAATAAGAATGGATCAGGTCTCTTATATAACCCATGTCTTTCTCCGGAACTTAGGAAGTAGGCAGGAGAAACATACATACACAAACATGAAGGTGCGCTACTATATGTGGTCGGGTAAATACCCTGATTTCCCACAGTAGATGCACAGAACATTACACAACAATGTAACGATACAAATTTTGCCTCGAGTTATACATGATACTCACAAACCAGATAGGTGAGGCTAGCGCTGGCAGAATTGTCAGTACTCAAACCAAGGGGAATCACAGCGCTGGACAGACAACAGTTAGATCCCCTGCCCCCGCCTATCAGGCACCCAATCGCCAGCCCACAGAGAAATACGCAGGTATAGAATAAGACAATCATTTCCATTCCTAATAAGAATGGATCAGGTCTCTTATATAACCCATGTCTTTCTCCGGAACTTAGGAAGTAGGCAGGAGAAACATACATACACAAACATGAAGGTGCGCTACTATATGTGGTCGGGTAAATACCCTGATTTCCCACAGTAGATGCACAGAACATTACACAACAATGTAACGATACAAATTTTGCCTCGAGTTATACATGATACTCACAAACCAGATAGGTGAGGCTAGCGCTGGCAGAATTGTCAGTACTCAAACCAAGGGGAATCACAGCGCTGGACAGACAACAGTTAGATCCCCTGCCCCCGCCTATCAGGCACCCAATCGCCAGCCCACAGAGAAATACGCAGGTATAGAATAAGACAATCATTTCCATTCCTAATAAGAATGGATCAGGTCTCGTATATAACCCATGTCTTTCTCCGGAACTTAGGAAGTAGGCAGGAGAAACATACATACACAAACATGAAGGTGCGCTACTATATGTGGTCGGGTAAATACCCTGATTTCCCACAGTAGATGCACAGAACATTACACAACAATGTAACGATACAAATTTTGCCTCGAGTTATACATGATACTCACAAACCAGATAGGTGAGGCTAGCGCTGGCAGAATTGTCAGTACTCAAACCAAGGGGAATCACAGCGCTGGACAGACAACAGTTAGATCCCCTGCCCCCGCCTATCAGGCACCCAATCGCCAGCCCACAGAGAAATACGCAGGTATAGAATAAGACAATCATTTCCATTCCTAATAAGAATGGATCAGGTCTCTTATATAACCCATGTCTTTCTCCGGAACTTAGGAAGTAGGCAGGAGAAACATACATACACAAACATGAAGGTGCGCTACTATATGTGGTCGGGTAAATACCCTGATTTCCCACAGTAGATGCACAGAACATTACACAACAATGTAACGATACAAATTTTGCCTCGAGTTATACATGATACTCACAAACCAGATAGTCTAACTAATTGAAATTAACTAACTAAAGTACCGACAACGTACCAAAAAAACAACAACAATCATTCATAGGTCCATTGAAATGCACACTGACACAATACTAAAATAATAAACATAACATCTCAAGAGCCTGATCAGATATATACATGTTGACGGGAAAACATAGGGCCGGGTTTATCAATCCCTTTCAATGGCCAAATTGAAAAAAAATGTTTTCAATCTAGCCCTGAAAATGGCCAAAGATGGTTCATGGCGAATATAATGGGGAAGACCATTCCACATTTTGGGAGCCTGGAAAGAAAAGGACCGCTGTCCAAACGGGTTTTTAAGGACACTCAGCGGATAGTCAATATTCTATCGTCAGTGCTGGAGCGCAATACTCTGCCTGGTGTATAGACAGGGAGACTGGAGGACAAGTATGCTGGGAGTGTTTTATCAAAGGCCTGAAAAACGAAGGAAGCAATTTTGTATTAAATTCTGAACTTCACAGGAAGCCAGTGTAACTGCTTAAGCAAGGGGGTGATGTGGTCACGCTTTGATTTTGTCAGTACAAGTCTTGCTGCGTGGTTTTGAATCTTCTGGAGCCTGTAGAGCAGATCGTTCGACATACCTGACATTACGGAGTTACAGTAGTCAAGTCTTGACAAAATCTGTGAACATGCGATTTGCTTACAGGCATCGTCAGTAAGGTACTGTCTAACTTCCAGAGCTAAGCCTCCTGAGCTCAAGATAGCAGCAGCGGGACGGGTGAGACACAGACACATGATCGTTCATGGACAGAACATTGTCAATGTAAACACCTAGGTTTTGCACACATTTTTGTAGAGGGATGTCCTGTCCACAAACGATCAAGGACTCATCGTGGGAGACACTCACCCTGGAGGGAGTGCCTACCACAAAGGCATCCGCTGTTTTTCCTTCATTGAGCTTTAGCTTGTTGTCTGTCATCCAGTCCTTAACAGCTTCTATACATTGTTCCATGTCATGCAGAAAAGACGGAAACTATTTGAGAGGAGCGTCTTTCTTCAGTTGTGTGTTATCGGCATATTTGTGATGTTCACATCCTTTACTGGCGATCACCTCAGAAACAGGCTGGGTTATCTGATACCACGGTCACGGCCGTGATCTGGTTTGCGGCCACACCCCTAGCCGCAACAACTGACGAAGCCGCCATCGTGTCTTGGTAAAGATGTGGACGTAATTTACTTTGTAACTTTGTGGGGTCAATACTTTTGCCTGCCAGACAATTCACTAACGTGAAGACGTAATTGCGCAATATCATTTTAGTATGAGTCCCAGTCAGTCGTCACATATAATGACGTCATTGCACGTGATGTTAAAGTACTTACTTACTTACGCCTGTCACCCCTACCCGGGTATAGGCCGTCGACGAGAGACCTCCAGCGACTCCTGTCCTGTGCTTCTCCTTCGATTTTACTCCAGGTGGTTCCCAGTCTCTTGATGTCTGCTTGGAGGTCTCGACGCCAGGAGTTTCTCGGCCTACCTCTTTTCCTCTTTCCCTGGGGGTTCCATGACAATACCTGCCTAGTGATACTGGAAGCTGGCTTTCTCAGACTGTGGCCAATCCATCCCCATCTTCTTCGCCCAATTTCATTCTCTGCTGTTATATGCTCTGTTCTCTCCCAGAGTCTGACGTTGCTGATCTTCTCTGGCCAGTGGATTTTCAAAATTCTTCTAAGGCAACTGTTTATGAAGATCTGTACTCTGTTGACAGTGGTTTTTGTCAATCTCCAAGTCTCTGCTCCATATAGGAGAACTGCTTTTACGTTGGAGTTGAAAATCCGGACTTTGGTGTGTTGTGACAGCTCTCTGGAACTCCACACTTTTTTCAACTGGAGAAAGGCTGCTCTGGCTTTACCAATTCGTGCTCTGACATCTGCATCAGTGCCGCCTTTTTTTTGTCTATGATGCTCCCAAGAAAGGTGAAGGACTCTACCTCCTCCAACGGGGTGCCAGCAAGCAAGACTGGTTCTTCCCTGGTTGCGTTCAGCCTTATTGTCTTTATTTTTTGTTTGTGGATGGTGAGGCCCACTTGGGACGAGATGTCAGCAAGCCTCGTGGTCTTGTCCTGCATTTGTTGATGAGTTTGGGACAGTAAAGCCAAGTCGTCTGCAAAATCGAGGTCGTCAAGCTGTGTCCACAGTGTCCACTGTATTCCACTTCGTCTGTGCTCTGTGGTCATCTTCATGACCCAGTCTATGGCCAGTAGGAAGAGGAAGGGAGACAGCAGACACCCCTGCCTGACACCGGTTCTGATCTGGAGCTCCCTGATGAACTGCCCTTCGTGGATCACGCGACATGTCATGCCATCGTAGCTGCTCTTGATCAGACGGACGAGCTTTGTGGGTACACCGTAGTGTCGTAGGAGTTTCCACAGAGTCTCTTGGTCCACGCTGTCATATGCTTTCTCGTAATCCACAAAGTTGACGTACAGCGGGGAGCTCCACTCCAGAGACTCTTCCACGATGATGCGGAGAGTGGCGATCTGTACATGATCGGTTCTTCCTGAATCCTGCTTGCTGGTCTCTCAGCTGGGGGTCAACGGAGCTCTTCATTCTCTCCAGGATGATCCTGTTGAAGACCTTTCCTGGTGATTCCTCTGTAGTTGGAACACTTGCTGAGGTCGCCTTTCTTGGGAAGCTTGATTTGGTACCCCTCCTTCCAGTCAGCCGGCATCACCTCCTCTTCCCAGATCTTTCCAAACAGTGGGTACAGCATCTCTACTGTTGTCTCTAGGTCTGCTTTCAGAGACTCCGCTGGGATGCCATCTGGCCCTGCTGCTTTGCCGTTCTTCAAGAATGCCACTGCTCTTCTGATCTCTTCCCGGCTGGGTCTGTCACAGCTGATGGGTAGGTCGGTCTCTGATGGCTGGATGTCAGGGGGGTCGGGTGGGCTGGGTCTGTTCAGTAACTCTTCAAAATACTTGGCCCATCTGTCAAGTTGGTCTGCTCTGTCTGCAATAGGCTTGCCTTCTTTGTCTTTTACTGGTCTTTCTGTGTGGCCATACTTGCCCGACAATCTTCTGGTAATGTCGTAGAGCTGTTTCATGTTGCCGCTGCCTGCTGCCTTTTCTGCCTCTGCTGCCAGGCTGTCTGTGTAGGCCCTCTTGTCTGCCCTGATACTCCTCTTCACCTCGCGGTTGGCTTCCGAGTATTCCTCCTGTGCCCTTTCTTTGGCTGCTCTCGTGCGACTGTTGTTGACAACTGTTTTCTTCTGCTTCCTCACTTCTATCTTCTTCAAGGTCTGTGCCGACAGCCAGTCCTTGTGATGGTGTTTCCTGAACCCTACAGTGTCTTTGCAGGTTGAGTTCAGCGCCTCTCTAACTGCCTTCCACTGCTGCTCTGTGGTGACCGCCTCCTCTTCATTTACTAGTTCCTGTAGCGCTTGAAACCAGTTGGACAGCACCAGTTTGAACTCTTCTCTCACTCCAGTCTCTCTCAGGAGGCCTACATTATAGCGCTGTCTTCTCGTTGTCTCTGTGCGGCTTTTCGTTAACTTGAGCTTTATTCTTAAGGTGAGCAGATGGTGGTCTGAGGAGACATCTGCTCCCCTCCTCACTCGAACATCGTGAAGGGATCTTCTAAATTTATTGCTAATGCAGATATGGTCTATTTGGTTCTCTGTAGTATGGTCAGGTGAGACCCAAGTCGCTTTGTGTATTCTTCTGTGTGGGAAGATGCTGCCTCCAATGACAAGTCGGTTTAGAGCACAAAAGTCTACAAACCTCTCCCCGTTCTCACTCATCTCCCCTAGTCCCTGTCTCCCCATCACCTCTTCGTATCCGGTATTGTCCTCCCCTATTTTGGCATTAAAATAGCCCATGACGATTGTGATGTCTCGCTCCGCACATTTGTCCACGGCACTCTGGAGTCGGTCGTAGAACTCTTGCTTCTCTTCCTCGTCACTGTCATTAGTGGGCGCATAACACTGGATGACGTTCAGCTTGAGAGCTTTTTCTTGGTTCTAAAGGCTGCTGTGATAATTCTTGGCCCAAGAGGTTCCCAGCCCATCAGCGCTCTCTGTGCCACTGGTGACAGCATGAATGCTACTCCTTCTGTATGGGGGGCATTCTCCTCTTTATGACCTGAATACAGAATCATCTCCCCACTTAACAGCCTTTTCTGGCCAGACTGCGTCCATCTGGCTTCACTGATACCTAGCAGGGAAAGGTTGTACTTTTGCATTTCCGCTGCTATCTGGGTGGCCTTGCCGCTCTGGTACATTGTCTTGACGTTCCATGTGCCCATGGTTGTGTCCCTGGATAGAGAGAGGCGGCTCGGTCCTGTGGCTTCCGAAGACTTCCGGCTTTCACCACAGGACGTCAAAAATCTTCTGGTAGAAGAACCTTCCTCCTTCAGGAAAGGAATTACTGTTTGTCTTTTCGTCGGCGTTTTTGTAGCTATTTCCTTTTTTGCAGGGTGGGGAAGCTACCCCCACGCCCAACCCCCTTACTAGGAGGACCAGGGGTTTTCTGTCGGGGTCACCTTCCCTTAGACCATGTTGGTTCACGGCACCTTATTTCATTCGGTGCACCCCTCTCGCGATGGACCCCCTATCCACCACCCAGGGGACGCGCCTCAACGCCATATGGTCCCAGCGCGAGGGATGTTAAAGTAGGTCAAGTTTTAACGAAGGTGGTGTGTGCACGCACATTTTCTTTTTACCAGACTTTGTACAAGACAATTTTGTGCACACGTTGCCCGGGCGTTTACGCACCAGGGGTGTATCACACACGTGTGATACCCTCAAACTGCCGGTGTCACAGCTTCAGTCTCGACTACTTTCAAAGGCAGCAAAGAAGGTATGTTAGAAGAGGTGCTGAGATTTATCAGGATCGGAAGATTAAAAACAGGAACAACTCTGAATGTCTAAACTTGAAGCCGAAAACTGCATGTGAGATCAAACGGTAGACATTAGGATGAAACTGAAGCCTCAACTTGTTCTGTTTTTGTTGTTGTTGTTGTTTGTTTTTTTGGGTGTGTGTGTTTGGGGAGGGGGGGGGGTGTTGTTTGATTTTTTTTAAATTTTTTTTTTGGGGGGTGGGGGGGGGGGCATTAGGGAGAGGAGGTCGAGGAGGTTGCAAAACTTGGACCCCCACCACCTTACCACCCCTGATGCACACACACACACACACACACACACACACACACACACACACACACACACACACACACACACACACACACTCACACCATACACACAACACACGGCATACGGCGCTTCGCGCCAAAAGTATGTTCAACAGCCTAAAGGTTAGAATAGCTAGGCGTGACGTCATTTTGATCTTGTTGCTTCTTTGCCACAATCTCAGTCAGGCCCGCCCGCCTGTTATGTCCTTTGCATGCTACGGAACGCGCTCCGACCAGCCCCATCCCAAATTCTACCGTATCTTCAGTTCAATGCGGTAGACAACAAGATCAGGATTTCATCCCAAAGTCTACCGTATCGTTTGGTGCCCACATGCGTTTTTCGTTTAGGAACAATCAGAGTTCATGTTCATATTTTAAGCTTGTCCTTCTGATCCATTTCCCTCCTCTCTAATCCAACTTCTGATCAAAACACACCGGTGCACACACATAAAGACAGACACATAGCGGCGCTTCCTGCGATTAGAATAATAGCGACACCAGGAATTCTGAAGAGGAAAAATAACAAGAGCAGCAACATGACGTCACTACAAGCTTCACGTCATGGCCGCATCGCTAGTCCCATGATGCCGTGTACACAGTGACGAATTTCAATACTCAGAAACATTGTATAACACTGACATCTGGCGCTTTGCGACAATTTAGGAACATTGTGTAACGCTGACGTGTTTGGTGCCTTTACGTCACGAGAGTCGAGAATTCTTACTTTGTCCCTTTTATTTATAGAAGGGACTTTTTAGGACGGTTCACAGTGGGGCGAATTTAATAGCATGTCCATGATGTCAAAAGCGGACAGGCCTAAACCTCTCACAAATGAAGTAACAAGATAAAAATCATTTACGTCATGTCTAGTTACGATAACCTCGATAGAGGAATGTAGATGATCGTCTGGTTCTATACTGATCTGTTTATTTTTCTGTGGGCTGGCGATTGGGTGCCTGATAGGAGGGGCATGGGATCTAACTGTTTGTCTGTCCAGCGCTGAGTAATTCCCCTTGATATGTGTACAATTCTACCAGCGCTAGCCTCACCTATCTGGTTTGTGGTGATAACCTTGAACGTACATTTGGCGCGAAGCGCCGTATGTGCGTATGTATGCATGCGTGTGTGTGTGTGTGTGTGTGTGTGTGTGTGTGTGTGTGTGTGTGTGTGTGTGTGTGTGTGTGTGTGTGTGTGTGTGTGTGTGTGTGCGTATGTATGCAAACAAGAAAATCTCCGATATTTCTGTACACACTGACAAGCTTGAAACTTGGCGAAATACTTTGTAAAAGGGGTGGATGAGAGAGCCTCCGAGCATATTGTGATTGAATGTCTCATTTAAGACATCATCATCATCATCAGTCCCTTGCCCGATCTGGCGTTGGGGTGACTGAAAGGCAGCAGCAACAGACAGTGCTCTCCACTGAGTTCTGTTTTGGGCGGTCGCCAGCAAGTCTGGCATCTCGAGTTCGGTCCATTCTTTTATGTTTGCGACCCAACTCTTTCTCTGACGACCTCGCCGGCGGCTTACTTCGAGAGTGCCTTAGAGGATAGTCTTGGACAGGGTGTTGTGTCGGGTCACATGGCCAAACCAAGCAAGCTTGCGCCGTTTCACGGTTGCCAGAAGGGGTTCATGTAGGCCCACCAGGGAAGTGACGATGCTCCGTACATATTCGTTGGTCTTGTGCTCGCGGTACGAGATGCGGAGCAACTTCATCAGGCACTTGTTCTCAAAGGCCTGGGTTTTCTTTTCTGAGTCTGTAAGCAGTGTCCAAGTCTCACAGCCGTAGAGTAGAATAGACACTACGAGGGACTTGTAAAGCCTGTACTTGATGGTGAAGCTGATGGAATTACTTCGCCAGATCCTGCCCAGCCTGGCCATTGCGGATGTTGCTGTACCTATCCTGATACGGATCTCTGCTATGCAACTACCGTCTTTGGACAGGGTGGCTCCCAAATACTTGAAGCTATTGACCTCTTCTAACTTCTGGCCGTTCATGTGGATGTTGCTGCTGCTGTCGCTTGTGATGTTAATCATCACCTTGCTTTTATCCGTACTGATCTCCATGCCATAAGACCCTGCGCTACTTGAAAGTTTGTCTGTCAGGTTTTGAAGCTCACTATTGCTGCCTGCTATGAGGTCAATGTCGTCTGCGAATCGAAGATTGCACAGGGATCTGCCACCAATGGAGATTGAAGTATGGTGGTCGTGGAGGGTTTCCTGCATGATCTTCTCCAGGAATATGTTGAAAAGGACAGGAGAGAGCAGGCATCCTTGACGGACACCGATCGTCGTCCTGAAGAACTCGCCTGACTGATTGTTAAGTAGAACCGCGCTACAGGCGTTCTTGTAAAGCGCTTCTATCATTTGGATCAGTCCCTCCTCTATGTTGAACGATCTCATGACTTGCCAGAGTCCGTCGTGCCAGACGCGATCAAATGCTTTCCTGAAATCAATGAAATTGTGGTAGAGTTCGCGCTGATGCTGCAGATGTTTCTCGATCAGAACGCGGCAGTTGAAAATCTGCTCTACAGTGCTTCTTCCAACTCTGAAGCCAGCCTGTTCTTCTGCCAGCAGTTCCTCGGCGAAAGTTTTGAGGCGGTTGAGAATGATTCTAATCATTACTTTGCTAGGGTGACTTATCAGACTGATAGTTCTGTAGTTTTGGCACTGTTTCAGGTTTCCTTTCTTGGGGAGCGGGATCACTAGAGACTGTGTCCATTCTACTGGCCATTTCTTTTGCTCCCAGGTCTTTTGACAGAGTATAGTGAGGACCTTCGTTGTTACTTCTCCTCCATGTTTCAACAGTTCAGCAGGTGCGTTGTCTACACCAGGAGACTTTCCTCCCTTCAGCCCGCGTACGGCTGCTTCCACCTCTTCAGCTAGCACTGGCAGGTCCTCAGCCTTCCTGGCCCCAGCCTGGTTGTTTTGGAGGATGCTGAGGCTTGTAGTTATACAAGTCTCGGCAGTACTCAGTCCATCTGTTTAGTACAGCAGTGTTTTCCGTAAGGAGTTGGCCGCTGCTGTCTTCGATGACTGTGGCTGTTCGCTGTTGAGTCTTGGTGAGGGTCCTTAGCGTTTCATAAGCCTTCTTGCTGTTGCCGTTTGCCATGCCCTCTTCCACACTACGACACTGGTCTTCAATCCAATCTTCTTTGGCTTCATTCATCCTCTTCCTGATCTTCTTGTTGACAAGTCTGTACTTGTTTGCTGATGTGAGGTCTTGGCCTATCTTTTTCTTCCAGGCTCCCCTCTCATCACAGAGATCGAGGATGTCATCGGTGACCCAGGGCTGTTTGCGCTTCCTCTGCTTTCCCAGCACTCTTCTGCTGTAGAAAGTAACACCTCCTTTATATTTCCGGCAAGGGTGTCTACGTCGCAGTCCAAAGTAGCCAAGGCTGCAAATCTGCCTCCCACCTGGGCTTGGAAGACCTCTTCTACTTCCGGGTCTTTTAGCTTCTCAAGGTCAAATCGGATGCGAGGGCTCTTGCTGTCTCGCTTCAATGCCAGCTTCAACTTGAGGCCATTAAGGACGAGGTTATGGTCGCTGCCAATATCAGCGCCAGGAAAGGACCTCGTTTGTGCTTTGTTAATGCTGGATTTGAATCGTCGAGGCAGCAAGATGAAGTCAATCTGGTTATGGACCAGGCCTCCTGGCGATTGCCATGTCACTGTTCTTGACTTCTTGTGTGGATGGAGGGTATTAGCAACGGTGAGACGGTGACTCTGTGCAGACTCTAAAAGTCGCAGGCATCTGTCGTTTGTTTGTCTCCAAGGCCAAACTTGCCAGCTGTTTCTGTCCATTGTTGGTAAGCGTCAGGGCCGATCTTTGCATTCCAGTCGCCGAGGACAGTCAGAATGTCTTTCTTAGGTGTTTTCTTGATGATGTTGTCCAGTTGTTCGTAAAATTCTTCTAATTCTTCATCATCATGATCTGCTGTTGGAGCGTATACTTGTATGATAGTGATGTTGTGCGGTCGGGCGGGAATGCGGATGGAGAGTAGTCTGCTTGACACGGGGGTGCAGCTGATGACAGTTCCAACCACCTCTTTCCTTACGATAAAAGCTACGCCATGTTCGTGCTTGGTTTCTTTTCCGCTGAACCAGATTTTATGGCCTTCATCTGTTGTTGTTTCTCCGAAGCCTGTCCATCGAACTTCTGCAAGTCCTACAATGTCCCAGCGATAGCGCTTTAACTCGTGGGTGAGTTCCTTCACTTTGCCGCACTGGTAGAGTGTGCGAACGTTCCATGTTCCGATAGTTATTCCTTGCGTGGGCAGCTTGATGGTGGGTTTGGTTCCAGTAACACACTTGTTGCCCCCACCCTGGAGACCTCCAGTGGGGTGCGCGGTCGTTGGTGATCCGGGCCCCGACCGATCCGGCGTGTTATTCTTATTCTGTTGCTTGTCCATCAGTCCTTTCAGTGGGCTTAGGCGAACTTGGCGGCGCCCGTCTCCTCTCCAAGTATTCCAACTAACTGAGAAACGCTTCAGCCCCTCACGTTTCGCCCACCAGCAGAAGCGGTTACCGGGGTGTGGCTAGGTGAAGGACCTGAAGCCAGCTGTGAGAGTTGAATGCCATGTGAAGACCAGTGGCTAGGTGAAGGACCTGGAGCCAGCTGTGAGAGTTGAGTGCCTGTGAAGACCAGTGGCTAGGTGAAGGACCTGGAGCCAGCTGTGAGAGTTGAGTGCCATGTGAAGACCAGTGGCTAGGTGAAGGACCTGGAGCCAGCTGTGAGAGTTGAGTGCCATGTGAAGACCAGTGGCTAGGTGAAGGACCTGGAGCCAGCTGTGAGAGTTGAGTGTCATGTGAAGACCAGTGGCTAGGTGAAGGACCTGGAGCCAGCTGTGAGAGTTGAGTGCCATGTGAAGACCAGTGCTCCCGCCTGCCCCAAGAGGCGCTGCTGGCTGAAAGTCAAAGGTACTACTTCTCCATGAACACTCCACACCCCCCACTTCCTATAAACGGTTGTTTATGTCATTTAAGACATAAACAACCGTTTATAGGAAGTCGGTTGACCCAGATTAGAGTCCGTAATCTTTGTCATATCTACTTGAAATTTTGAATATAGCTAGTTTGGATAAAGACATTGGATGAGTTGGTTAGCCAGCTTTGTATCCTTTCAACTTTTTTAGTAAAAAAAAATTTTTTTCAGAAAAGAATTAAAACACTAAAAAACCTGTAGCTTCTAGAGAAAGTCAGACAGTGGCGGTGACGTAAAAGAGGCAATTCCGTCACCACGCAGACATTGACATAATACTCTAAATATGACGTAATTCTCTCCAGCGCGCGCGTCGCTCTCTCTCTCTCTCTCTCACAGACATGCGCGCATCTCCAAGAGGCATAGATCCTCATGCGCTCGGAGAGCGCATGAGGATCTATGTCTCTTGGAGATGTTTGGAGCGCGCGCGTATGCACGCACACATCGTCGCGCTTTCAGAAGAGCATTTAGGTGACCCGATATAGCTAGTTTGGAGAAAGACATTGGACGAGTTCGTTAGCCAGATTTATACCCTTTTTTCTTCAGTAAAAATTAATTCTTTTCAGAAAAAAAAATAAAACAGTAAAAAACCGTGACATCTGGAATCCAGACCAAAAAGGTGACTGCCAAGCGTGTATAATGAAAAAAAAAAACACAAAAAAAAACAAAAACAACAACGGAGAAAGAAACACGATTAGAAAAGACAACTGGAGAAAGTCAGACAGTGGCGGTGACGTAAAAGAAGCAACTCCGTCACCACGCATACTTTAAATATGACGTAATTCTCTCTCTCGCATATGCGTGCATCTACAAGAGGCATATATCCTCATGTGCCCGGAGGGCGCATGAATATATATGCCTCTTGAGGATGTTTGGAGCGCGCGCATGCACGCACGCAATCTCAGTCATACACACACATCAACGCGCCTTCAGAAGAGCATGCAGGTGTACTCAGTGTATCATGTAGCTAGGTAAAGTCAATCTGCTTTCACACAAATTATAGCAAGACTGAAATTTACCGTGAAATTATAGGTTTGTCACCATTTTCCAAGTCTTGAAGCGAAAGCTAACCTCATGTCACGTTACGTTAAAGATAAATTACGTTAAAACAACCAAAAAAGTGTCATGACAAATGACGTTTGACAAACCAATGACGCGTATGCACTGCGCGCGCCCCTTGTGGAGTTCACTATGACGCATTGGCACATCTGCATGGCTTTTTCAAAAGAAGTACCCAACGGAGAAAGAAACACGCTTAGAAAAGACGGGTACAACACAATTTAAACTGTCTTTCTCCAGTTGTCTTTTCTAATCGTGTTTCTTTCTCCGTTTTTTTTTTTCTTTCCATTATACACAAGTTAATTTTTTCAAAAGGAGATATTTCAACATAAGAATCAAGTCAAAGACAATAGGTAGAGACCCTTGACTGACAGCGAAGACAGCTCTCACATAGAATGGACTTTGTGGGTTATGGTTCATTCCATCTTGTTATTTTTTTTTGTACAATGAATTACTTTTTACGAACAAGTTGAAAAGGTACAAAGCTGAATAACGAACTCATCCAATGTCTATTTCCAAGCTAGCTATATCCAAAATTCTGAGTGAATAGAACGAAAATTACGAACTCAAATGCGGGTCAACCGACTTTATATAAACTATAAGCGCCAATTTTTCTCTGTAACGAGTCTTCCATTTAAAATATGCTCAGAGGCTTTCCGAAATACATCTCGATCAAAGCATTTCCTAAAGTTTCGGGCCTGTACGTACACAAACACTGCAGATACTTGTGTCTACACACACACATACGGCGTTTCCCGCCATATGTACGTTGAATAGGGCGGTTAGCGTGGCTAGGCATAATTTTTATGTGTTACTTCACTGTCAGAATCTGATGTGTGCCCGCCTATTTGCATGCTACGGAACGTGCTCCGACCAGCCCCACCCCAAAGTCTACCGTACTTCCAATACCGTAGACAAAGAGCAACGAAAAGGACAAAGTCTTGAGGAGAAAAGACATATAAAGTTATGGCAATAAAGTAGAAAATAATCATTGATGTTGTCAAATAAAGCAATTTGTCGTTCCCCCCCCCCCCCCCCCCCCCCCCCCCACTTGTATTATTTTTCTTTCAACAGTAGCGACAACTGTAAATTCTTTTGCACATTTTTCTGTACCCTTCCCCACCAGTACCACCACTATACACACATTGTTTGATAACTTCAAAGAAGTACATGTACACACAATTTCTTATCAGAGCGCTCAGCGTTTGATAAAATTCCGCAACAAAAAAAGTTGGAACCTTGCCCACGCTCAACAGTTAAATGATTTACCCCTGATGTGTATGTGAGACACGAAAAGAAAGAATGAGAGACCAATGATTAAACAATTAGCTTTGTTCACAAATCAAAGACAACAACTGCAGTCTTGGTCTGTACCATATTTTATTGTTTTCATGTGAAAACTGCGGCTAAAGACGAGTTAAGGTGTATACACGTACACACACTGGTTGCCTCCCTCAATTCGCTACACACGAAAGTGCCTAGCGGGTTGAGGCAGGCAACCAAGTGTGACCAATATGCTGTATAACAAAGCAAGACTGTATCACAAGATGCTCTACAAAACTGTGAACATGCTGGACAAAACTGCACAGAACAGACTCTGGAGTAACACTAACACATGTAAAGTAATTATACATAAGTGGAATTAACTTCTGGAAGCACACAATTTAAATGCAGGGTTGAACTATCCAGTAACAAAGTCTATTACCGCATGTGTTGTATTTATCATATCTACATTGATTATGTACAAAATGAACAAATGTCTTCATTGTAAACAACAAACAAAACAAAATACACAAACACATTATATGAGGATTATATAGCTATTGACAAGTATTTTTGCTAACTATTACATCACGTGCATGACAAAGCCACATAATTAATTACCTTTTGACCTTGACCTTGACAGGTCACTGAAATAAGCAAGTGTTCAAACATAAGGAAAGGGTTGGCATTTGTACATGCAAAAATCCATGTTTTCTCAAAATTTACACATTTTTCATTTTTGTCAACCTCCCATGACTTTGACCTTTTTGAGTACAGGTACATGTAGTGAACTAAATTAGTATGCATAAAAAGGTCTTATCATTAGATACCTTTCTGCCAAATTTGGTTTACAAGTTTGGCAAAAATCCTGATTAAAACTACAATTCTACAACAAAAAGACATTTTTCACATCATTTACTGATTTCTTGTGACCCGTGACCTTTTCAAGAGGTCATCCATGTTAGCATGCATAGGAAGGTCTTACTATCAGGTATCACTGTACCAGGTTTGGGATGGAAGTTCTAAATAGTATTTGAGAAAAAAACTTTTTTTTTTTGGTCAGAAAATGGCTATTTGATACCTATTTCCTGATCTCTTGTGACCCTTGACCTTTCCGATGGGTCAACAAAAATCAGAATGTATAGGAAGGTCTTACTATCAGGTATATATCTGTACCAAGTTTGGGTTTGAAGTTGTGAACAGTATTTGAGAAAAAACATCTTTTGTCAAAATTTTGGACCTATTTCCTGAGCTCTTGTGACCCTTGACCTTTTTGATGGGTCAACCAAATTAGTATGCATAGAAAGGTCTTACCATCAGGTATCTTTATACCAAGTTTGAGTTTGAAGTTACGAATAGTTTCTGAGAAAATATAAATTTTGTCAAAATATGTGAATTTTGTACCTATTTCCTGATCCCTGTGACCTTTAAAAGAGGTCACTCAAACTGGTATGTTTAGAAAGGTCTTGCCACAAAGTATGTTTGGGTCCTGTTTGAAGACTGTGGCTTGAATAGTCTCCGAGAAAATGCCAATGTCAAACTTTACCACGGGCGACGTACGATAGATGGACGACCACTGGCCCAGAAAATAGACTCAGTTTTGCTTCCCGCATGAACCAAAAAAAGGCGATTCAGTTCAGATTGTCATATCTCCCTACACACTTTCCAATAAGCAAGAGGGTCTTGATTTGAGGCTGGCAGCAATTGGCCTGCACAGAGCAGACTCAGACCAACCAAGCTTGACATTCACATCATCACAGGTTTATCAGTCTTACTGGCAAAGTGACTCCTATATTTCCATAGTTTTGCAACAAGGAACATTTTGTGATCAAAATCTGTAGTGAAGCAAAGGCTGTAACTCCTCTCATAATGCATGCTTAAAATTTGACGCAAAAATATGTATGGTGTGTGTGTGTGTGTGTTTACAGAGGCAGATGTATATATTTTTGACATGATTTCAAGAGGATGACGAAATGTTAACTTAAGAAAACAGAAAAAATCTGATAAAACTAAAGATCCCTTGACGCTGACACAAAATGGCGCTCAAAGAATTACAGACATGTTCCTACTATTCACTCAGTGAAAGTGTGCAAATAACTGGTCGTCCTAAAAAACGTTGAAGATAAAATTGGTACAGCAGACAACAAACAATAAATGCTTCAACAGCTAATCTGTCACTCACTGCCTGACACACGACAGTATAGTTACAGTCTGACTGCATGAAACAAAAGAAAGCAGGTACACAGTAAACCTGATCAACAAACACCTTGGGAGGTACAGGTGAGTATATTCTAGCAACTGCACTTTAATCTCACGTTCAACAGCAAATTGTGTCCATAAACTAAGTTTAACCCTCTTAAACCCACGGCCGCATTTCCAAACTTTTGGAGGCATTGTCTAATGACTATGTACCAGCTGTAGGAGATGGATTTATCATGATAATTCAAGGGTAGTGCCAAATGAGCTTGGCGCCTTCAGGCGCCAAGCTCATCTGGCACTACCCTTGAATTATCATGATCAATCCATCTCCTGCTGCAGGGTGCCAGGGGGGGGGGGGGGGGGGGGGGGGCTAAAAGGGTTAAAGTGTGATGACTTTCATAGTTTTCTTAAAGTGTGATGACTTTCATAGTTTTCTACCCTGATAAGGGGACATATGAAACACGACAAGCGGTAGATGAAACAAGAAATTTGCAGTGCTGTAAACTCAATCTTTAAGTCCGCAAGGCCCAAATCCGTACACCAACACACATTTACACAACAGCTACACACATTCATGACAGCCGTCCCCCCCCCCCCCCCCCCCCCCCCCCCCCCAACGAAGGACGATTGATCATGCTTCACCAATTTGGCCCCAATGCACACAGGAGATGAATCACCCATGATAAATCAAGGGTAGTCCCGGATCAGGCGCCAAGCTAATCTGACACTACCCTTGAATTATCATGGTCGATTCATCTCCTGCAACTGGTAAATAGTAGTTATAGGCGACACCTCCAAAAATCCAGCCATGGGGTTAACAGTTGGCTGCCTGTAGCTCAGGGTGATAACTCCTACATACCGGTAGAACAACGCAAGAGTTACTTCATTTAACCCATATCGTACTGAGGCTAAAAGCTTCAAATTTGTACACTGCCATATGCAAGCTACATTATAGTACTTACAGATAAGGATATAGACCAATGGCTTTAGTTCAAGGGTAGTGCCAGAATAGCCTGGCGCCTAGAGGCGCCAAGCTATTCTGGCACTACCCTTGAACTATTTTAGTCAAACTTATTTTACACACTGGTGTATTCCAAATGATAACGGTTAAATGTCACCGTCTTTCTTGACACCTGGTCAACCTTGCAAATAGCAGACTAGAGACAGCTCTCTAGACAGCTCTGTTGCACCTAAATTTAACAATTTCACTGCCAGTGGTCGGAGACTGTGTTTCTGAAATCTTTGTATAATTTAATGCTGAAGAGCCCGAGGTGACCCAAGGAGCAACGATACAAAGTGGTGTCAGCAAGAGGCATATACTTTCATGAGCCCTGCAACTGCGGGGTCTCATCAGGATCTATGTCTCTTGTACAATATAGTTGTATTGTGTTATATTTTCCCAGGAGTGAAGGGGTTAATTTAAGACAGGTAGCTATGTTGTACCTTATAACCAAAGGTGACCATGTGTATGCTCATACACTCTGCACCTTAGGTTATACACGCATGTACATGCAGCTGCGCATTAAATAACAGTACATTTGTATTCAATTACAGTATGACTCATATCAAAGTTCTAGCACATCTTTCTAAGCACATGACAGCAATTAATGAGCATGAAACAACACAATATAAACATTCCAACAAAATGTGGCTGGCTGGATTCAGTCGTTGATAGGCAGGAGAACACTCAATGTGTAAAATACATAACTCTGTAAAGCAGTGCACATATTGCTTGAGAATTTGAACTTTTAACCTACATACTGCAACAATTAATACAGTTGTGGAGGGATTGGAAAAAAGCACACTATATTTGTTTTGACACAAATTCTTCCAGATACAACGAAATCAACTTTTTCATAAAATATTCCAACAACTCATAGACAATATACATGTAAATCACAACTGCAACACAGCACACTTAAACCATATTGAACACAATGTTGTAAACATATAGGTATATCTCTATAGAGGACTCTCACAGAGCTAGCCTTAAGGACAAGCGGCTCAGGAGAAAAAACAGAGATGCCGCAGCTCAGAACCCTGGCCATACCTTCCCCTGCAGCCACTGCGGTCGAACCTGCCTGTCTCGGATTGGCCTCCGCAGCCACGAACAAGCCTGCAGACGTCGTGGGCAACTCCTATAAAATCTTCGTTCGCGAAGTCAAGCCAAGATAGAGAGATATACCAATAATGATCAGCATTAGCCTCACCAAATGATTGTACATATAAAAGTGAAGTCAGCTGGCTACGAAGTCCAAATTCAAAAGCACAATTTTTACAATAATGAAAAAAAAATTCATTTTTCTCTAAAAGGTATTTTTTTGAAAAATACTTACCGATGACATGACTTTGTGGAAGTGTCTACTACTTACTCAATTTTAGCCTAAGAACCTGTTGTGTTACCACACAACCCGGGAGGCACTTGGGGAACCCCTAGAGGAGCCAAGAGTTGTCTCCCGTTCCTGCCCATCCGGTTCCAAGTCACGTGGTGACCAACCAGTCTGTATACTTAGCTCACCAGCAGCAAGCGGGGCAGGTGGGAGGGTCCTCCAAGTCATGTCATCGGTTAGTATTTTTCGAAAAAATACCTTCGTTTCCTCAAAAACATTACCGATGACATGACTGTGGAAAAATTGCGATAAGGAGGATGCCGTGCCCAAAACATCCCCGCAAAGGGCTATAGTCAGAGCCATCCTCCCTGCCGCAAACTCCCGACAATTTTAGCTAAGTGTGCACCTACGGCGCCAGTGGCGCCGGGAGGGAGTGTTGCGCTGCGGTGAAGTTTTCCCCCAGTGCGAGATAGTCTCGTTGGCCTGCCAGATCCCGGAGGTAGAAGCGGGCGAAGGTCGATTCTGCCCGCCAGCCCACGGCCGCCACGATGTCTTGATAGCACAGTTCCAATCGAAAGCGACGCTCGTGGCCGTGGCTCGTACCTTGTGTGCGCGTATCCTAAGCCTCTTTGCTCCCTATGGGGAGAGGTCCTGGTAGACGGCCCGTATGACCCAGCATAGCCAGAAAGATATCGTCTGGCCTGTTATGTCAGTTCTGCCTGGGTTAAATGGTAGAAAGAGGCGCGAGCGTCCCCCCCCGGGCAGCTTTTAATCGGCGTAGGTAAACGCGTAGGGCGCGCACAGGATCTTGTTGCCTGGTCCTCCGGTGAAGTTTGTATCTCGCCGCGGCCGTAAGGTGATCACCTGTGGCGCGGTCAGAGGAGACCTAGTCTTGGCAAGGAAGGCAGAGTCTGTGAGGAGCTGCACGGAACCATCCATTCTGAACTGCAGGCAGGCAGGGCGCGCTGACAGCGCGTGTAGCTCGCTTGCTCGGGCTGCCGTGGCAAGGGTCAACAGGAAGTGTGTCGTACGAGTCACATCTGCAAAGTGGGCCAAGGGCAGCGGTTCACATCTGGCAGAGTGAAGCCTCGTCAGTCCCCAGGGGAGGTCCCAGCGAGGAATGAGCGAGCGGGGCACTGGACGCTGCAAGCCGAAGCGAGTCATAAGGTCGGTGAAGTCTTTGCAGGCGCCAGGGTCCGGGCGGCCAAGCTGCCGGTATGTGTCGGCAATCAAGGACAGGAACCCCCTGATGGAGATAGGCGCTAACCCTGGTCTCCGAAAAGCCAGAGGAAGAAGTCCGCGAGCTGGGGATTCGTCAATTAGGTGGGGAGAGGCACTGGTCATCGCACCAGGGGCACAGTGCTCGCCATTTTCCCTCGTAGACGCACCTGGTCGAGGATCTGCGGGCTGTTGCGATTTCCTCCACTGCTGCATTCGAGACGCCTCTGGCGGTGAGGGCTTGCCGCACAAACTCCAGGCATGAAGGAGGAGACGCTCTGGCACGGGTGGAACAGCGGCTGGCGGGGTTGCGGAGCAACGTGCTCAGCGTGGGTAGCAGCAGGGGGGGTCCTGTGGCGAGGCTGGAAGGAGAGTGAGTCGACCGCCCAGGCACGGGGGTCTGAAGAGGGGAAGCTGGTGAATCCACCTCGTGGTGAATAGGTCGATTCCAGGCGCCTCCCAGTGAGCGCAGATCATCTGAATGATGTCCTTGTGTAGAGTCCACTACGTGCGTAGCAGGGGCCACGCCGGGAGAAAGCGTTAGCCAAGACGTTCCGGTGGCAAGGGATGTGTCGAGCTCGGGGGGGAAGCTGCGGTCCTCGCACCAGTGCATCAGGCGGCAGAGGAGCATGCACAGGTCGGGTGAGCACGTACCACCCTGCTTCTGAATGTAGGAACCACCATCGCGTCATGCGAGAGGACGCGCCGCTCCTGGAAACCGGAGGTGTGCTTCCTACGCGATGAGGGCTTGTCAGACTGCTTGCAGCTCCAACCATTGACGTGTCTGTCCGCCAGCTCTGGAGGCCAGGGTCGGGCGTCGTGAGGAACCGCGGTAGCAGGTGAGACCCCCACCCGGAGGGACTAGCATGGACGCCAAGGGGAGGGGGGGGGGGGGGGGGGAAGGAGAGGCAATTCCGCAGCGCGCCACGAAGTGTTTGTCCAAGGCCGCAGAAGGGGGCGAAGCATCCGAGTCATGGGCACCGGGGCAGCTAAGTCTCCGGAGGATGGATGCCAAGGAGCAGGAGGTGCTGCTGTAGCAGGAGGGCGTGAAGACGCTCGAGTGGGAGTAGATCTGCCACTTCACTTCGCATAAACGGTCCCTGTCAGTCCGTCCAGCAATCAGCTGCGGATCACCCATGCGGTCGCGTCCGTGTCCTTATCAGACTGCGCACCTATGCATCATCCGCCATGCGCTGAGGTGTGGTTGTCTCGGTGTCCACGGGATGCTGCCTCCATCCATCGGTCAGAATTTGAGTGGTCCGGTCACTGAAGTCAAAGCTGCGTCTCCACGTAAGCGCCGTCCCTGCCAACGATCTGGTGCGGTTCGCCGGCGGCCGCGTAGGTGTCCCCGTGCCATGCTCGAACTTGTCCACCGACCGGCGAAGAGGAGAGGGAAGAAGAGACATCAACAAGAGAACGGTAACTGCCGTGCGCCGTCCTGCTGTCGTCGAACCTGCGTCTTCCCGAGTAGAGCGACGGCTGCCCAACTGGTCCGAGGAACTGCTGCACCTAGTTGGAACTCTAAAGTTCGTTGCCGCGGCGAAGTCCGTTGGCGCGAGACGCTTGAACCAGTCCTCTGATCCGACGGTGAAGAGCGAGGAGACGCGACGTCAACACATCACGGTCCCTGCCACGTGTAGACCCCACACGCTGTGACCGTTCCTTCGATCGCGAAGATCGAACCCTGTGGCAAAGCTGTGCTTAGGGGTTCCGCCATCTATTAGAACTCTCCATACTTAGGCTCATCGAACGGACCACACTGGTCCTCTCCCGAAGGAGGCTATCATCTCCCGTGGAACGCCTGTGGCGCCCCTCTCTAACTCTGGACCCCGAAACTTACCATGTGGCTATGGGCGCCTTGAAATCCTATACCCGCGTCTGCTGCGTGGGTCCTCTTATTGCCAGGAGGGCTCCCGTGCGACCCAACGTAAGCCCTGCAGGGGCCCCGAGCTCTCAAGGCTGTACTAAAACATAGGGTGGCGAACCCCTGCCTGGCCTATTTCCCATCTGTCGATCGAAGGGTATAAATGAGCTCTTGGTGCTGTGTGGGATGGCGAATCCCGTCGGCTGCTATCAGGCTCAATCGTCCGTGCAGGACAAAGCAGCTCTGCACGAAGAACCGGTGGGGGCTGCAGGACCTTCCTCGTTTCCCTGAGAGCCCCTACTCAAGAGCCGAAGTGGCAAAGGAGCCAGGCGACGCGGCAGGCGAGGCGAGCAGAACAAGACAAACGTGGAGACGGCCGCGGAACCGAAGCGCGAGACTTGGTCGAGGGCTGCGTCCGCTGGAGTGACGCGCACCGCAGTCCATCCTGAGCTCGTCCATGGTGAGCGCGAGCGTCTGGAGCTGCTGGAGGAGTGGGAGGGCTCTGAACTGTCCTAAATCCTCAGTCGGGTGGACACTGGTCTCTGCGAGCTGGACTCAGTGAGGTGGGCTCCCCGCCGGCTAACAACTCCCCGTAAGAGTCAGCGAGCTATCCGAGTAGAGACAAAAAGGACTGACAGTGGACACGGGATGGCACGCGGCGCATCCCTGGAGGTCGGGCTCAGTGAGGCGGGCACTCTGCCAGCTATATGGCTCCCCGTAAGAACCAGTGGGCTTTGTCCAGGCGGGCTCCCTCCGGGGAGCTGTCGCGTTGAATACCGTCCTGCTAGAAGCGTGGGCTGACAGCGGACATGGGACGGCGCGTGGCGCATCTCTCCGAGCTGGGCTCTCTGCCGGCAAGTAGGCTCCCCGTAGGAACCAGCGGGCTTTGTCCGGGCGGGCTCCCCCCTGGAAGCGATCGCGTTGATAGCAGTCCTGCTCCCGTGTGCGGTGTGGCGTCCGTTCCACAAGGTCAGTGCGGTCTCGTGCGGTCCCTGCTCCGGGCATGGGGGATGGCACCTTGACTTTGAGTCGGATTACACACTGGTGCCGGTCGCTCGCGTCTGTAAAAGCTCCATAAACTGTGACCAGTGCAGATCAAGCCAGGTGGAGCATGTGTCACAAGCATGGTCGGAGGCGCATCCAGCGCAGGAGAGACAGACCTGTGGTTGTCTGACGGCGATGAAACCCGCCACATTGCGTGCAGGTCAGCACCTGGCAACTGCAACACATACCACACACGGAGGCACGCGTGTGAGGGCCTGTGGGGTCCCGCCCAGCGAAGGCGAGCCTTCAAAACATAATGGCACAAAAAAGGTACAAGCATGCAAGTAAGTGTCTGGCCCTGCAACACCTATCAACGTGAAAGCTAGTGGGCGCGGGCACATGGGGACCCGCCAAGCTAAGGCGAGCATAGGACGCATCACGGCACAAGACACAAGCATGCACGCAAGCGTCGGGTACTGCAGCACCTGTCAACAAGAATGCAAGAGGGTGCGGGCACGTGGGGCCTCGCCAAGCTAAGTCGAGCATTCGATGCAGAATGTCACGAGAAGGACAAGCATGTAGGAAGCATCTGGCACTGCAACAGTTATCAACGTAACAGGCGCGTGGGCGCGGGCACGTGGGGCCCTGCCAAGCTAAGCGAGCCATCGACGCATAATAGTACCACAAAGGAACAACAAAGGTACAAGCAAGCAGGTAAGCGCCAGAAAAGTGAGCGGGCGCGGGCACATGGGGCCCCGCCAAGCTGAGTGTTTGGCGCGAAGAAACAGTGAAAAGAAGAATGAGGTGCCTCTGCTCGAACTGGCGTCCAGCCCGGGAGGGCTAACACAGCTACCTTACCTCTCTGCCGGAGCAGGGACAGGGGGAGGAACCTCCATATTACCCTCAGGGCGCGAAAGCGGGTGGTGTCCCAGCAAACAGTGCCGAGAAGTCCACGCAACCCAAGGCGCAGGAGAGGGCAGCAGCCAAACGCTCAGGGAACAAAGCAGACCCACAAGGGGCGCAGGCAGGGTCGGCGCAAGCAGAAGTCCAAACAAGAAGCCAAGAAGAACGGCGAAGCAAACCGGTCGCACCAAGCAAAGTCAAGTCCGTAAGCTAATCGAAAACACGTCTGCACAGCGTGAGCTAAGTAGCATGACTGGTTGGTCACCACGTGACTTGGAACCGGATGGACAGGAACGGGAGACAACTCTCAGCCCCTCTAGGGGTTCCCCAAGTGTCCCCCGGGTTGTGTGGTAACACAACAGATTCTTAGGCTAAAATTGAGTAAGTAGTAGACACTTCCACATAGTCATGTCATCGGTAATGTTTTTGAGGAAACAAAGAGGCCACAGGAGTCAGCTGCATGGGTGAGCTTAAAATCCTGTGCAGACCACTTCAGTCGTTTATCTACAAATACATGTATTCTAAAAAACATCTCAAATCATGCTCTGGTTGTAATTATGCAGGCAATGCAGTACAGTTACAAAACGCACACTGTGAAGAGTAAACCAGTCTCTGAAAATTTCTTCTGAGCAAAACTGTAGATTGAGTTGAGATCAGAACAGTTAATAATGGAAGGAATGGAAATGCTTCAAAATTGTAATCACCAAGAAAAAAAAAATGTCATGCGCTGTGTCACATTACATAAAAGTGCAATATTAAAAAAAATCAGTGTGTTGGTCCAATAAGAAATGGTGGTTAAAGCCCACTATATACCATGCAATAAGTGATCAGCTATTACATGATATAATCAATATCTATGGCAGGCTTTAACCCCAGAAGTTCTGACAATGCTATATGACAAGATGTGGATCAACCATGATAATTCAACAATGGTGTTGAATTAGCTTGGCACCTGTTGGCACCAAGCTTTTTCCGACACCACCCTAAACATTATCATGGTAGATATGTCTACAGATATGTGACGCAGACCTCAAGGGACATCTAAAAAAAAAAAAAAACACCTGAAATTTCATCCTCAGGATGTAATGAGATAATAGCAACACAGGCTACAACACACACAAGACCACCCTAGAAATTTCCACTACATGGTGCATGTACAAATTCCCAAATAAATTAAACTTACAGGCTAAATTAGTGGTGTGACATCTTACTGATTGAAATGTGAAAGCACTCAAAAACGCAGAGTTCTGCCATTCAAGAATTGACACTCACACAGTACTGTACAAACACAATTATGTGTGAACAAATTCAATTATTGCTAAGTTTGAATAATTTTTGGCTGATGGAAAGATGGTTGAGAGATATAAATGACATAACAGTGAATGTAAAGTGCTAAACATGCTTGAAAAATACCACTGGATACAAAGAAAAAGTACTCTTTCTAAACCAGATGACAGTGGTATAAACTTAACAAAGACACATGGACACAATGTATCACATTCACCCCCATAAAAGCAATGTATACTACTATTCACACAGTAAACATTTATGGATGTTAAAGTCTAAATACAGATGATAATTTTAACAGGTGCACAAAACAGACAAACAATAATACAAATCTAATTCAAATGTGTATATGTAACATGAAAGTTTGGGTAATATAATATTCGATCAAACTTTTGTGAAATTTAAATCTGCAACATAGATAAAGTCTAGGTTATGCAATATTTATTTCCAGTCCTCCTGTGCCTCTAAACAGTTGTATGTAAAAACAAGAGGTTTATGAATCTTTCTCTTATAAATGAAGGGAGGTGAATGATGGACTTTAACCCCTTTAGCCCCGATGCACTACAGCAGGAGATAGACCGACCATGATAATTGAAGGGTAGTGCCTTATCAGTTTGGTGCCCGATGGCATCAAGCTAATGTGACACTACCCTTGAATTATCTCCTGCAACTGCTATAAAATTTGGCAAATGCAGTGTGGCATTAAAGGGGTTAAACCCTTCACCCGCGATGGATGATAACGCTTGATGGAAAAGAAGCATAACTACTTATTGCTGAATGGTGTTGTCAGTAGCAGTCATGGGGTTAAAATAGAGCGTAACTCCTGGACTCATGCTGGCATGGATGCAATATACAATACCAGATCAGGATTGTTGAAGGGATTGCTAAATCTTGTTTTCCTTTTGAAAACGGTGAGAAAAAACATCACCCCAGTAGTCCATCACTTAGCCTCTGCCTTTAAAAAGAGAGATGGGCATTGCTTTGTTAAGTTAAGAGTGTATGACTGTGGCCATAAGGAAAGAAGACTTTTTTAAAAGTACCTACGCATTATCTGCACTGGCACCATTAAAACAAATCCACATTCAAAGCTCTGACACGAAACACCTCTACAACAATTTTATCCCCCTTGCGCATGCAGACACTGGTACCATTTATGGTACCTGTTGGCTGCGTGCACATGGGGGTTAAACAAATATAAAAATTAAATGAAAGCCCATCTCACAGCCTCATCACAACTCACTCTATTGGGACAGACAATGAAGCAGCCACACTGTTTATCTCCATGAATTTGCTCTCCATGCAGAGTGGGCAGCAAATCAAGGGAGACAACTATTGCACAAACCAGCAGGAGGGAATCTCCGGTAAATGTTTTTGTGGCCTGAAATTTATAAAGTGGCCTGAAACCGGTACCAAAGTGGAGGGGGAGGAAGAGCCGGAGTACCCGGAGAAAGAACCCCCGACGGTTTGCCCGAATTAACGGTGACTCTTACTAGAGGAGAAAAGTCTGACGCCGGAACCCAGTATCGAACCTAGTGGCTTTAGCATTGGTGGCAGGCACCTTAACCACTGCCTGCTTGTGAAAGTAAACGAGCACTGTCAAACATGTACACTCAACCACCTACATACATTGTGTTTGCCAACTCATTCAATGACAGACATACCAAGTTCTAATACTATACATGTACAAAAAACCAACATGTGGATTCCTCACAACTGCAAGAAAAGGTAAAACTTGTGAAAGTGGCTTTTGTTGCAAAACATGTGAACTGACTTGATTTTATTTTTTGGCAAGATAAATGGGAAGCATGTGCAATTTTATCAAATGAATACAAAGTTCAAACAGCAATGTTGTGACTAGGATGTGTGCTTTTATTAAGGGATTGAAGGCAAACTACCACCTACAGCAAACTACACCAGTCTAAGCGAGCAGCTACTTGAGCTGGAATTGTGCTCCCTCTTAAATCTATGGTGAAAAAGTGAGGGGATTTTTTTTTATAGATAAATGGGCTTATTGTGACTGTGGATACCATATACTAGTACTAAACTACTGTAATGTATAAAACCCACTTCTAAACCATATTTATCAGTGTTAACTATAAGACAGTCACCATTTATCCTGCATAACAGTTCTGCAGCATAAATAACTTATGAACTCTACTTAATCCTTTGACTGTCATTAGCACAATTTATGAAGGTGATTCCTGCAGGAATCATCTCAACAAAAAGTACTACTGACAGCCAAAGGGTTAAAGTTTGTCACAATTTTTTGATGCTGTCATTCTCATCTTATCCCCCTTTTCCCTTCACTGCTGGCACGCAGCAAACATAACCAACTGAGGGAGACATAGATCCTCAAGTGCCCCCTCCTGGGTGGGGGCACGTAAGGATCTATGCCTCTTGCTGGCCAATTAAACTTACGGCCATGTTTCTAAGGTGGTGGTCAGTCAGCAACGGTTACACAGACATTTGACACAGAAACCAGCAGTGAAGGAACTAATCCTTTGGATGTCGGTAGCGCTTTTTGTCAGTGTAATTCCTACTGGAACAACCTTGAGCAAAAGCACTGCTGGCAGTCAAAGTGCATGCAGCCACTGGTACTGTATAAGGTACCAGGAGCTGCATTCACCAAGAGATTAAATAACAAAAAAAATCAAGTCCCAAAGAATGTTGACAGAGTGTTACTTTCTCCTGCCTCTTTGTCGTACATGTTCCTTTTTCACCGACAGTGAGTGGCCATTGGTGACAGATGAGCCATTTTCCTTGGCAAGTGCGGGTCGTACTTTTGGCTTCGGGGGGAACAGTATTTCATACAAATTTGACAGCAGTCCCTTATTGTAAAAGAATCCTACATTATCTGACGTTTTGGCATTTCCCTCAGCATTATTATTGTCGCACAGGAGGCCGCTGAGTTTGAAGCGTTCGTTGGTGGTCTGATTGACAGAGATCAAGTAGATGTGATAGGCTGTGAAGGCCAGAAGAAGCAGTATGAGTATGATGAGGGACCCCACAAGGAACACACTCCGAGGCTGCTGCATGAACAAGTGCTGGAACAGACGAAACAAAAGACATTGGTATTTGGACAGTGTTGGATTCTGCCCGCAATGGCACCTTGTTTTGTGGATCAATTTTGATGTGAAAACTAGGCCAGCAAGATGAGTGTAATTATTCTCATGAGTACCTGGCTTGTTATACAACCAGTACAAGAGACTAGAAATGAGACTATCCTGTACTATCCGCATCTATCCATCCACTCGACAGTTTGTCAATAGGTCTTGCTAGCTCAGCTATACTTTTCTATCTACCAGATAGTCCAAATAGAACCTGCTTCTATTTTTCCTATCCCAGCTTCTAGAGAGCTATCACCATGTATGGAGAAAAACTATCGAGTAGATAGGCGATAGTTTTTTTATCGTAATGTCAAAACTATCCACATGTACGATTGCCTTTACCTCTCCATCTGCAAGAGTCATTTTTTGTGTAAATGTATCCTTATGATCAACCTCTACCTGTCGGTTCGCCCGTTCTCCATCGCTGCAGGGCTTCTGGAGGAGGCAGAAGAAAAAAAAGAAAATGAAGAAACAGATTTGGTGAAGATCCATGCACAAAACCTGCACGTGAAGGAGATTTTGGTGGAGAAGCTGTTGCGCTGGAGCAACCCCACCCTCTCGGCCGCAGTGGATGGCCAAGTCTTCTTCTGTGCTCTGACATATCCTTTGCACTCCACAGTGCACTGCTGTCCCACCCTCTTGGCCATTGAACTGTAGTTTCCTCCACCCAGTCGGCTGGTGACAGACTTTGCATGCTAGGACAAGCAAATCCTGCCTCACCAAGGGTTTGAGATCCCCGGTTTCCCCTCAGTTGGTTTAGCCAGCCAGTCAAAGCTGTTGCCTGTGGTGTGGCTGCTGCGCATGCTGCAGCTATGTGGAGCCACAAGTGAGAGTTGAGTGTAAAAGTGGGGACCTATACTGGTGGACTATTATCTAACCTTCTAGAGAGAGAGAGAGAGAGAAAGAGAGAGAGAGTGTGTACTGCTCATTGTTTTTCCGACTGGATTTTTTTCTTTACAGAAGTGAATTAACAAATCAAAATATAATGCCACAGATTGTACGAGCTTGTTATGTTTCCAACCAGCACTGTCTACATAAAAATATGGGGCTGACTTTTTAGGATGGGTCACAGTGGGGCGAATTTAATAGCATGTCCATGATGTCAAAGGCAGGCAGGCTAAATCTCTAACAATGGAAGTAACAAGATAAAAATTACGTCATATCTAGTTACGCTAACCTCACTGCTGAACGTACATTTGGCGCGAAGAGCCGTATGTGCGTATGTATGTAAGCAAGAGAATCTCCGATATTTCTGTAACACAAGCTTGAAACTTGGCGAAATACTTTCATAAGTGGGTGGCTAAGAGAGCCTCCGAGCATATTGTAATTTTCATTGAAGACATAAATAACCGTTTATAGGAAGTTGGTTGACCCAGATTAGAGTCTGTAATTTTTGTCATATTTACTTGAACTTTTGCATATAGCTAGTTTGGAGAAAGACATTGAATGAGTTCGTTAGCCAGCTTTGTATCCTTTCAACTTCTTTAGTAAAAATTAATTCTTTTCAGAAAAGAATTAAAACACTAAAAAAAACCTTTACTTCTAGAAAAAGTCAGACAGTGGTGGTGACGTAAAAGAGGCAACTCCGTCACCACACAGACACTGACATAATACTCTAAATATGATGTCTTTCTCTCTCTCGCGTGCGGCTCTATCTCTCTCTCTCACACAAATGTGTGCATCTCCAGGAGGAATAAATCCTCAAGCGCCATCCAGGCACATGAGGATCTATGCCTCTTGGAGATGTTTGGAGCGCACGCACATGCACGCACTAAAACGCAAACTCACATCGATGCGCTTTCAGAAGAGCATGCAGGTGACCCGTGTACTTCGTATATCATGTAGGTAAAGTCAACCTGCTTTCACACAAATTATAGCAAGACTGAAAATGTACCGTGAAGTTCTAGTTTTGTCACCATTTTCTCAAGCCTATGAAGCGAAAGTGAAACTCACGTAAAATATGAAATTACGAAAAAACTAAAACTTCCGTCATGACAAAAGATGTTTGATAAATCAATGGCGAGTATATCCTGCGCCCCTTATAGGACTCACTGACAGATCTGCGAGACTTTTTCAATAGGAGATAATTCAACATCAGAATCAGGTCAAAGACAAAAGGTAGAGTCCATTGACAGTGAGGACAGCTCTCATACAAAAGGGACTTTGTGGGTTATGGTTCATCTCATCTTGTTTCAAGTTACGTACATTCTTATGAGCCCCTGTGGTTGCAGGGGACTCTATGCCTCTTGTAAAAGGAAGAGACCGGCGGGGGGATTGTTTAGCATCATTGGCAGATCAAATCAAACTTGGCAATAGTGTTGACACAGAACACCAGCGATCAGTCGTGGCCTGCGGTGATAACAGGTGTTAACTGCTCTTTTGTGTAAGGCGACAGGTACGTCCATAACTGTTAGTGTCAATGGTCGTCATCACCCTCCGTCACAATGCTTTCTTTTGGAGCGTGTCGCCTTCTTAGTCACGTACCTAAACCCCAGCATCTTCCTCGGTCTTAGGATGCATACGCACCCGATCACTGAAAGCACGATTCCTATGGGACCCAGCAGCTGAATAAGCACATGGAGATATGTGCCGCTTCTGTTTCTGGTTGATCTTGCAGATGGAAAGAGAGCTTACGTCCATTAATGACACAAAGCCGACATATAACAGCAAAAAGGCATAGATTCTGATAATCCCCTGGGGTTCTCTTTCACCCCTGTGGCCACAGGTGTCATGAGAATCTATGCATTTTACAGGGGCTTCTTGCAGACAGGTGTGGTTTGCAACCAAGACAGTCTAATCCTCCCATTAACTACTTATTGTTTGTGTACTCTCCTTGAGACTTCAAACAAGGGTGACACGTGGCAGTGAGAGTCGTAGATACACGTGTGACCCGCATGGCATAAGGGGTCCTAAGAATTTATACAGCTTTCAGAAGAACATACGTATCTGTGCCTTTTGCAGCAGGGAGCGCTTTCCGGTTTTTTTTCCATGAACTCTGAGGCTTACATGTGGCTATATAATTCATGTCTTCCTGATGCTGAAGGGCCCGATGATAATCTGCATGCATATCCTACAGACAGAATGGGTTTTGTGGTGAAAACGTCAGTCAGACGTCAGTGCAACGGGGTGGGCAGCGGGGCGGGAAAAGAAGAGGCAAATGGTAAGGGGTGCAAGAGCGGCGGCAGACGACATTTCCGCCCCGCTGAAACGTGCTAGCTAGGGGTCTGAAATGCACTGATTAATAGAGTTATCCCAAAGCATAAGTGTGTACGAAACCAGCAACCAACCTGGATCAACACAGGAACGGTGACTGGGAGCAGTTTTCCAGTGTCTGGGTCCACATAGGAGGTTTCCATCAAGTGAAATTTCTGCACCATCAGCATAAGAGAGCGTGTGGTTATAAGGACTCCATTGACACACATAGCAATGAGAGTCAGCAAGAAGAGAAGGAAGTAGCGCAGGTTGCCTGCCCCTACACAGTTGTTGGTCCAGATACAGTGGTGGTCAAACCGATGGACGCATTTGTTGCACAGGCCTAAAGCACAGAAAAAAAAAGACAAATACATGTAATAACCCCCTTGCACATGCAGCCAATGGTACTTTTTACAGTAACAATGGCTGCATGCACAAAGGGCATAAAGTGCGCTGAATTACTATGAAAACTGACCTCTAAATGACCCCAGCTCTCCCTTTTTCAGAGGAGGCAAAACTCGTTATTGTAAATGTTGAATTATTTAGCTGCCGCAGCAGCTCTTGTTTATGTGCTGGAAAAGGGAAGGTTTGGCTCTTTTAAAGTAAAATTCGGTAAAATTTGTTGTATATTCAGCGTTCTTTAAAATCCTTTGAATTTAGTGTCAGCTGAATGTGGAAAACTATACACAGTCAAACCAAAGAGACAGGACAGACGTGACCACTAAAGATAGGCGGTCGTTTCACACTGGGAGACGATACAGTAAAACTGAAGTCCCGACAGCAACAAGACTTTCTCTGCTTGTGAAATAAAACTAAACAGAATATTGAATGTATGTCACCAGCCGGTCTAATATGCTAAATAAACCTAAGACATGTTAGGGACACTGCACCTTCACGCTAATTTATCACACCCTAGTTTACAAAAAAAAAGAAAGGCAAAGCCCTTATGGCTCACAAATAGTTTTGTGTGTACGGCCGGCCGATAAAACAGGCCATTTCATCGGATAGTGTGCGATGTGATACACTTTATTACAAACGGCCAGACCGGGTAAATCCTGAAGCCTGCGTGTGTGTGATGAGAGCACCGTTTTTCCTACACCGGCCGGCCGAAACAAACAGGCCTTTTCATCGGATAGTGTGCGATGTGATACACTTTATTACAAACTGATCGTTGGTGTCTAACATCGAACGAGTTGTTCAGCAAGGTCAGACCCCGCTCTGATCCGCTATTTCGTATGCAATGGCCTGTGATGACTGAGCCGGTCAAACACAAAACGATGTTTGGTCTTGTCACATAAGCAACAAAGCTGCTAGGGAAAAAAACCCAATGGGTCTTCGAAAAGGAAGAAGGAAACCCTTTCCCACCACCAGCCCCCCTCCCACCACCACCCCTAGGCTCGCAGAGAGATCTAAAAATGTCAAATAAATGCAACAACATTAACATTCCAAGCAATGAAGCAAAAATCCACTAACGCGCCGCCCCTGAGAATACAGCTGCACCCTGCGACAACCCAACGAACAGAGTATTCGCCTGACTACCCACCGGACAGACCACGCCACCAGATGCCACGACTACTGCAATCAACACATCTTGCAGCCCAACGCCAGAACTGCGGATCGACAGTACCCAGCACTACACTCTCAACAAGAGCATTCGACAAGAAGCGGCAACCTAAGCAACACCAGTAGCGGACAGCAAGGCAAAAGAGGCGGCCTCCATCATCAAAAACAGAGAGCTAGAACATACACACGAAAAACACAGTGTGGATGTAGCTCGCTAGTTTCCCGTCAACCAACACCCTCAACCGAATGTGCAAATAGCAATTCGACCACAACCAACCCACAGCTCCACGCCAACACCTCCTCCTGCACAGCGATCTAAATCGCACACGAAGGTTATGGACAGCCTTCTGAATTTGAATCGGCAGAAACAAAGCCAGCTCACTGCAGCAACGTACAGCAGACAGACAGCTATCACGCTGGACTCCAACCCGGCACCACACTCTCAACCAGCATCAGCGGACAGCAAGGTGAAAGAGGCGGCCACCATCACTGAAAACAGGGAGCTAAACATACACAAGAAAAAAATATAGTGTGAATGTTGCTTGCTAGTTTACTGTCAACCAACACACTCGACCGTAGCTAAGTGAGCAAAAAGCAAACGGCAAATAAAGCCCCGCGTACGCTCATTTAGTTCGACCAACCTACAGTTCCACGCCAACACTACACGTCAGCAACAGACAGCAGACAGACAGCTATCACGCTGTACTCCCACCCGGCACTACACTCTCAACCAACATCAGCGGAGAGCAAGATGAAAGAGGCGGCCTCCATCATTGAAAACAGGGAGCTAAACATACACACGAAAAAATATAGTGTGAATGTTGCTCGCTAGTTTAGCGTCAACCAACACACTCGACCGTATCTAAGTGAGCAAAAAGCAAACGGCAAGCAAAGCTCCTCATACGCTCATGTAGTTCGACCAACCTACAGCTCCACGCCAACACTACACGTCAGCAACGTACAGCAGACAGACAGCTCTCCCACCCGGCACTACACTCTCAACCAACATCAGCGGACAGCAAGTTGAAAGAGGCGGCCTCCATCATTGAAAACAGGGAGCTAAACATACACAGGAAAAAATATGGTGTGCATGTTGCTCGCTAGTTTACCGTCAACTAACACACTCGACCGTATCTAAGTGAGCAAAAAGCAAACGGCAAATAAAGCTCCGCGAACGCTCATTTAGTTCGACCAACCTACAGCTCCACGCCAACACTACACGTCAGCAACGTACAGCAGACAGACAGCTATCACGCTGGACTCCAACCCGGCACTACACTCTCAACCAACATCAGCGGACAGCAAGGTGAAAGAGGCGGCCTCCATCATTGAAAACAGGGAGCTAAACATACACAAGAAAAAAATATAGTGTGAATGTTGCTCGCTAGTTTACCGTCAACCAACACACTAGACCATATCTAAGTGAGCAAAAAGCAAACGGCAAATAAAGCTCCGCGTACGCTCATTTAGTTCGACCAACCTACAGCTCCACGCCAACACTACACGTCAGCAACGTACAGCAGACAGACAGCTATCACGCTGGACTCCCACCCGGCACTACACTCTCAACCAGCATCAGAAGACAGCAAGGTGAAAGAGGCGGCCTCCATCATTGAAAACAGGGAGCTAAACATACACACGAAAAAAAATATAGTGTGAATGTTGCTTGCTAGTTTACTGGCAACCAACACACTCGACCGAATCTAAGTGAGCAAAAAGCAAATGGCAAATAAAGCTCCGTATACGCTCAGTTAGTTCGACTGACCAACCTACAGCTCCACGCCAACACTACACGTCTTACGGCACAGAATGCCAACCCGTCGCAGCAACATACAGCATACAGACAGCTATCACGCTGCACTCCTACCCGGCACTACACGATTATTCGACAAAAACTATGACCAGCGCGATATAAATCACAAAGGAATGTTATGAACAGCCTCCTGAATTTGAATCAACAACTAGCTCCAAATAAGAAAACGATACAGCGAAAGACAGCAGACACCACCCAACTGACCACGCTTCTCTCCACCATGAGTCATCATCGGGCTGGCCACGCGGCTGGCACACAGCCACACAGAGGAATGCAGGGACCAACACTGGACGCGAGCCTCCCAGTCTCACAACAAGCCGAGCCAGCATCGAGCGCAGTCGGACTCTACAGTACACGCAATGAATGACTAAACAGACCACCAGCCTGCCGGACATCAAGTGAAGCCAACAAGACTGCAAAATGAAAGCCGAAATGGCAACCAACACTCTAATAGAGTGAACAAGATCATCAACTTTCAACGCAATGAAACAAAAATCCACATAAAAGTGGTCAGGCTTGGTCCGCTGACGAGAGTAGTGCCTGGCAAACAAAGCAAAAACTTACTCGAAATACACAAACGAAAATAAATGACAAAATCAAGACCAAACGTCAACCAGTTTTGTGTATACGGCCGGCCGAAACAAACAGGCCTTTTCATTGGATAGTGTGCGATGTGATACACTTTATTACAAAATGTTAGGGACACTGCACCATCACGCTAATTTATCGCACCCTAGTTTACAAAAAAAAGAAAGGCAAAGCCCTTATGGCTCACATGTATAACTGATCCACACGTGTGACAATAAGTAAAGGGACGGCTTCTGCACCAACAAAATCCACGTTTTCTTCAGTTTCACACATCTGTAAAACCCATGTGACACTTGACCTTTGCAATGAGTAGACTAAATTAGTATACATAGGAAGGTCTTATCATCAGCTACCTTTGTGCAACATTTTATTGAAAAGTTTAGAAAACTGTTGATAATGACTACAATTCTATCTAAAATTGGCATTTTATACACATTTGTCAACCTCTTGTGACCCTTGCCCTTTTCTGAGGGGTCATCCAAATTGGTATGCATAGATAGGTCTTACCATCAGGTATCTCTGTAGCAAGTTTGGGTTTGAAGTTGTGCATAGTAACTGAGAAAATACATTTCTTGTCAAAATATGGCTATTTTGGACCTATTTCCTGTTCACTTGTGACCCTTGGCCTTTCCAAGGAATCATCCAAATTAGTCTTCATAGATAGGTCTTACCATCAGGTATCTCTGTACCAAGTTTGGGTTTGAAGTTGTGAATAGTATTTGAGAAAACACATCTTTTGTCAAAATATAGTTATTTTGGACCTGTTTCCTGAGCTCTTGTGACCCTTGACATTTTAGAGGGATCAACCAAATTATTATGCATAGAAAGGTCTTACCATCAGGTATCTTTGTCACAAGTTTGAGTTTGAAGTTGTGAACAGTAATTGAGGAAAAACATCTTTTGTCAAAATATGGCTATTTTGGACCTATTTTCTGAGCTCTCGTGACCTTTCCGAGGGATCAACCAAATTAGTATGCATAGATAGGTCTTACCATCAGGTATCTTTGCACTAAGCTTGGGTTCGAAGTTGTGAATATTATTTGAGAAAAAATAAATTATGTCAAAATATAGCTATTTTTTAAATATATTTCCTGATCCCGTGACCTTTGTGAGAGGTCACTGAAATTGTTATGTTTAGATAGGTCTTGCCACAAAGTATCCTTGGGCCAAGTTTAAAGACTGTGGCTTAAATAGTCTCCGAGAAAATGCCAACGTGACCTTGACCTTTGTGAGAGGTCACTGAAATTGTTATGTTTAGAAAGGTCTTGCCACAAAGTATCCTTGGGCCAAGTTTAAAGACTGTGGCTTAAATAGTCTCCGAGAAAATGCCAACGTTAAAGTCTTTACCATGAACGACAGACGACGGAGGATGGACGACCGCTGGCCCAGAACATAGACTCACTTTTGCTTCACACATGAGCCAAAAAGTAGAAAATCATTACGATTACAAAAGATGTACAGGGAAATGAAAAAAAAAGAAAAAAAAAAAGGAATTAACCGCAAACACATAACTCATCATCTCTTATGTGCAGCAGACCATTCAGCAACACACACAACCAAATATCAAGGACTACAGGCAGAGCAGACAGCAGAGAGGGTTTAAAAAAAGAAAATACAGATGAATAGACCATGGGTAGACTGAAACATATGCCCCAGAAAAAAGGAGAAAAACGCATCTTGTGGGGCTGACCAGGGTGACCTTGGGAACTAAACAGTAGTTAACCCCACCCAAGACCCCCAGGGCAAACCCAGGTGGGGTTAAAACTGAAGGGGATGTATACATCCACCCTAGGTGGCTGCTACAGACAGGTAGCCACTATATAAAGATGCCCACTTTATCAGGTTTGACTGTACTCATATTGAGAGCCACAGCTGTAGGTTTAAATTTAAAACCAACTTTGCTTCTGTTTAGAAATAATGGTTTTGACACCAGTTCATGTAAAATACAATTTGAACAGAATACAGGAAAAATATAAATAAATGGTATGCATTAACTCCTTCTACCCCAGACACACCCCAGCAAGATAAGGATCAACCATGATAGTTCAAGGGTGATGCCAGAATAGCTTGGCGCCTATGGGCGCCAAGCTATTCTGGCATCACCCTTGAACTATCATGGTCGATCTGTGTCCTGCACTGCAATGCGGTCTTCAGAGGACAACGGCAAAATTTAAGGATTTTGGTGTTGGGGTAGAATGAGTTAAGTCATTCACAAACACAAAAGTGAACATGTGTGCTGGTCTGTGGTTCTGGATCTTAAATCTCAATGCCATTAGGTCTATCATCACAGACCAGCACAAAAGCAGGCGATTCAATTTTGCACAGGTCAAAGCCAACCACTTACTACAGTGTTTGGAACGAGCGGGCTTCGCAATGTTGCAGGTTCTGCACTGTGCACCCTCCTTGTACAGAACACCATCTGCTTTGTAAACTGTAACCAATGCATCCACATTGTTCTTAGTGATTTGGCCAGCATCAGTCCGGCAGCTGAGCTGGTAGAAGGCAAGATTTGTGAAGCACAAAGCCATTGGCCAATAGATGTGCTGCGTGTCCGGTTCAAACATGTACAGCAACGGCAGGACATCTACAGCCACAACTGCATTGCCTAGCAGCACCAGACCCGCAAACACCAACTGCATCATGTGATTCCTTGAGGGTACACAAGACAAAACAGTTCCAGATGAAATGAGAGGGCCTAAAAAATACACATAAATGTATGCTTTCTTAAATTCATTTTGATTATATTAATGTCCCTTTACAAAAGCACATGGAATACACACAAATAGTTCAAAGTGACCTGCCATTTGTTTAAGATAAGAGAAACAATAAACCAAAGTTTTCATTTACAACAAAACATTGGACCGAGACTTTAACAGCCACACTGACTTATGCGTAAATGTGAAAATGTGATGGGTCAGTGACAGTCAGTCTCAACCACTCCACAATAGTTACTAAGGCATACGGTGTGTGTGTGTGTGCGTGTGTGTGTGTGTGTGTGTGTGTGTGTGTGTGTGTGTGTGTGTGCATGCGTGCACGTGAGTAGCTTAATTACATTTTGATGTGTTTAATGTTCTTCCTTTTATGTTGTGCGGCATGCGGCACCTCAACGATTTCCTAATGTATTGTTACATGGCAATAAAGTTCTATCATCATTGCTGTTTTGAATGAGAATTCTCCAACACCATCATGTAAATCCTTTATGGAGTTACGAGGTATGATCAAGAAGTAATGATAGTTGTGCTGTAAAACCAAAACCATTGGCCCAATTAAATTGATCTTTTTACATTTTGTAATAGCACTATTCTCCACCATGTACGCAAAATTTCAGCTACTTCAGGCGAAATTCAAAGGTGATGTGGTATTCTCATGAAGGTCACGGCCAGACTTATGAATTTACGGCCTTTGCTAGGTCCTGGGTGCAGGAAAACTGTCCTGCCAGTTGCATTGGTCTCAGCATGGACTGTATGATGGTTGAGGAAGAACACAAATGATTTGCTCCTCTGTGTAGGAAACAGTGACCTTGACTTCGTGGTCACTGGCATTTTCAAGAAAAAACAAAATGCTCTGGCCACTGAGAGTTGGGCGCTGCTCATGAACAGACTTCAACACTATTGAAAAAGGAATTTCTTACAGGATATTGTACACTGACTGCGCGCTTCAATGGTAAAATATGAACAATGACATAGACCTCTAAGTTTGATAAAACAGAGAAAACTGCCGTGAATTCTGAAAATCAGACAAAAGCGTCTCTAGTCTCTTTCTAATCAGAGGCCAACCACTCCTGACTCGACTGTTTGTTGGGGATACCATTACAGGACAAGCAAGTATCGTCTTCAATGATGACATCACACCGCCGTGATAGGCCATTTTGAGCAGTTAATCTAAGCGATCAACTTTCTGTTGCATCCAAGCCTCTGTCAAGAAATGGGGTATCCTTACTGCAGACACTCAGTTTTGGGAGGTAAAGGTCATAGCGCACTACTCATTGAACTGTTTGAAGAGAAAGAACAGAAGTTGAAGATATTTCTCAAAATAAAATATATATGCGTATTTTCCTATCAATGTGTAAACAAAGAGTAACGTTTGCTCATTCCCGGCTGAAATTTGACGGTCAGACCAGTACTTTGTCTTCAAAGTCCCCTCACAGTTAAATTGTACAATCCACTCACACTCAGTGCCAGACAATGAGACAATACACAAGTACCATATCAAACAACTTTCACATTTGTTTGGAATTTGACAGTATTTTCGCAAAGTAACACTGTTAAAAATGTAGAAATCATTTTATTACCTTGGAGAGTCCACTGTTCTCAAGTACAGCTGTTTACATCATTTTTCAATGTCACACAGCGGCATGGCTGCATGATGATACCAGTTCCATATTGTGCATGAATAAAGGGCAAAGGCTGAAATTTGTTTTGATACTAATTTTATTTAGATGACTTAAGTAGTTTACAAACGGCGACCCAACTATCATTACTTTCTGATTATACCTTGTATAAGAAAAATTTCAATTGCTCAGTTGTTGGTTTTTTATTTTTATTTTATTTTAAAATACAGTGTCAGGGTGATGCTTGTGACTGTGAGATATCAATGTTGTACATGGAAATCATTGTTGATATACATTTTTTCGATTAAACACTGTACCTGGTGTAAAATACATAGCCGATACATCTTTGGATGAACTTGACTAAAATACCAGGGACCATGCACTGAAGAGCCTGTGAAGGAAAGAAGAAACTTCACCAATGCAACCAGATCCGACTAAAAACGCACACACTGACCTATAACAATAACAGCATCAGTATCCCCTCTAAAATGTGCAACACAATAAATAATGTATGGCTGCAGCCTCTACTTCCTTGCTCCAGCTAATCTAATTACACACTGCAGCAACACATCACGAGAGCATGGATAGTTCAGGACACAAGTGCATGAAATATGCATGGACTTGACCTAGCTCAGGTCTTGCAAGCATTAGGTGAATGTAACTGAAATTAACTAAATAATTGCAATGAAAAGACCATGTGCAAGTTACAATTCTAACCTGTTCACCAGAAGTTTAAAATTAATAAATTTATTAATGTAGGATAGTCACCACCTCCACCCGCCCCCCCCCCCCCCCCCCCCCCACAAGTGTTGAGTAATTAATTGTCAAATCCCTAGAATATCACTAGCTGGTAGTCACAAATGTGTAACTGTAAGGTGATCAGCATTCAAGGGACTATCAAACAAAACAGTGGTTGCCTTAGACAGGTGGTCTCCTTATGTAGTCATCACTACAAACTGAAAGAAATGGGTGCTCTGCTTAAATACTACCACATGTGGTCATCTTGACTCGTCTGACCGTAACAGTTAAAATGTAGATGAGTTCAGTAATTGTAGCTTATATTAAAAGGCATTACTAAATTAATCATACGCTATTTTATGTGATGAAACTATCCTATAAGGGGGCATCAAAGACTAAGTTTTAGCTCCACACTGAGTGATAATATATTATCTCATCATGTGCAGTGTGGAATCTCACCTGGCACAACCCATTTTTTATCTTCCCAATGAGCCCAGAGTTAAGGAAGGGTGAATCATAATAGAGATAAAACGCACAGCCAGCTGCAAATACTATGAGATATCCAGCGAAAAGGCTCAGAATGTCCATGGTGCTGGGAGATCTGAAAAAAATATAAACAGCAGTTTTGTAACAAAAAAAATGTAGGTAGCCATTTTTTTTTACTCACACATAAATATATTTCGTTTTAACACTAAATGCACGATTCTAAATATTTTCTCCGGTTTAACACATAACGAAAAACAACCAACCACAATTACTGAGCACCTTTAACATTTGTGCACTCATGATTTCAGCCATGTGGAACCGTCTCAAGATCCTCTATATCATATATATGTATCAAACGCAGCCATACAAACACGAAAATGCTCAACGCGCCAGTAATTGTATTTTTTGATAAAGTGTGTCAAGTTAAATCATTGTTAGCTGTGCCATTCTCACCTGCTAACACAACACAGATGCTACACAGTCACAGACGGTTGATTGATTATAACCAAGTCGCGTTTTGAGATTTTTAATGACCCACTGAGCAAACACATTGTATCGATCAATATGCCATTTGGCCGTTTGGAATCACGACTCTGAAACTGCAGCGCGAAGCCATAACTAAATAGCACAAGTAGGACTACATCATCCGTCCACATCTGCGTCCAAACAGCGGGTTCCACGAGTGAAAATGCAGACGAGCTTCGATTTACAAACCGGAAGCCATCTTCACACGTGGTTCAGACGGAAGTTTACGAATAGTATCTTTGTCACGTGGTACCTGGCGATGCAGACGACGGGTTTGACGTCTGCCGTACACTGTGCGTCATTTTTGCATGTTATCAATATATTTTGCCTATTAGCAACTGATTACCACAGCCGGACGTAAGTTTGTACACATAATTTCTTATCCGTTATATAAGATACGACTGGAATAATATATCTTTAGAGTTACTTGTGGAATTTCGTAGTCGAAATTGCGATCAGTTTTCCGATAAGACATTCGCCGCGTATCGTTGGACTGAGCTGGAAATTGACCTACGCTGCGCTATGCAAAATTGATCAGCCCGTCAGAGGATCAATAATCTTATTCGTCTTTCTACTGAGTTTGGTGCGGGCAGCTTCTGACTGACAACCAGGAATGCGGACCCGCAGCTGCATGAATGTTAATTACCATGCAGGTTATTTTTCTTCACAGGATTGCGCGCATATATATACTCATACTAAGTATACGCGTGCAAGCAATAACCAACATAACAAGATGGGATAAACCATAACCCATAACCAAAGGATCTCCGTGATGCAGTCATCATCACCCTATACAAGAACAAAGGAGAGAAATCTGAATGCTCTAATTATCGTGGAATTACCCTGCTGTCCATTGCCGGGAAAATTCTCGCAAGGCTGCTCCTGAATCGGCTGGTACCTGCCATCGCTGAAGACCACCTCCCAGAGGGCCAGTGTGGCTTCAGAGCCAACAGGAGTACCACCGACATGGTCTTTGTGCTGAGACAGCTTCAAGAGAAGTGCCGCGAGCAGAACAAAGGGCTGTACGTAACGTTTGTCGACCTAACAAAAGCATTCGACACTGTGAGCAGGCAAGGCATGTGGCAGATCCTGGAGCGACTTGGCTGTCCCCCAAAGTTCCTAAGCATGATCGTCCAGCTCCACGAGGACGGGTCCTACTAAAACCCGGAATAACCCGGAATAACCCGGAATAACCCGGAATAACCTGTCCTAAGCTAAAATAACCATATCTATAACTATTATTGCGTACCTAAACTCAAAATAATCGTGTGTTAGAAGTTTGGTTTACATTAAAGTTGATTTAGTTGTACTAGTAAGCCGTTTTCCACAACCGTTGACACGTCGATTACTTCCCTTGGTACACGATCGCGCTGTAGAAAACAAGAGGCTCAAAGAACAAGTCCTTCGAAGCTTTCTAACGCTAAATAAACAACTTTTACGGCACCTACAACCTCAAATATATGAATATTACTACTTTAAGTACTCAATAATATGTGTTTATGTGGTAATTTGGGCTTAGGAGAGGTTATTTCGACTGGTTTCGGACAGCGCGATCGTGTAGCAAGGGAAGTAATCGACGTGTCAACGGTTGTGGAAAACGGCTTACTAGTACAACTAAATCAACTTTAATGTAAACCAAACTTCTAACACACGATTATTTTGAGTTTAGGTACGCAATAATAGTTATAGATATGGTTATTTTAGCTTAGGACAGGTTATTCCGGGTTATTCCGGGTTATTCCGGGTTTTAGTAGGACCCCACGAGGACCAGCAAGGCCAGGTTAGACTCAACAGTAACCTCTCAGAACCATTCCCCATTATCAACGGCGTGAAGCAGGGCTGCGTGCTGGCACCAACCCTCTTCACCATCTTCTTTAGCATGATGTTGAAGCAGGCCACAGTAGACCTCGACGATGACGATGCAGTGTACATCAGGTATCGTCTCGATGGCAGCCTGTTCAACCTCAGACGACTGCAGGCCCACACCAAAACCCTAGACCAACTGATTCGTGAGCTGCTCTTTGCTGATGACGCTGCTCTTGTTGCACACACAGAGAGAGCCTTGCAGCGCATCACATCCTGCTTTGCAGATGCTGCCCAGCTCTTTGGACTCGAGGTCAGTCTGAAAAAGACAGAGGTACTACATCAGCCGGCACCCAAGGTAGAGCATCGCCCTCCCCACATCACCATCGGCGAGTCTGAACTGAAGTCAGTACACCAGTTTACCTACCTTGGCTGCATCATCACGTCAGATGCCAAGCTGGACAAGGAGCTTGACAGCAGGCTGGCAAAAGCGAACAGCGCTTTTGGGCGACTTTTCAAGCGGGTGTGGCACAATCAACAGCTGAAAACGGGCACCAAGATCAGTGTGTACAGAGCTGTCGTCCTCACCACCCTGCTGTACGGTTCCGAGTCCTGGGCCCTCTACCGCAACCAACTACGACTCCTCGAACGCTTTCACCAGCGCTGCCTGCGTACCATCCTGGGCATTCACTGGAGTGACTATGTCACCAACGTCGAGGTCCTTGAACAGGCAGAAACTATGAGCATCGAGGCTTTGTTGCTGCGGACACAGCTTCGCTGGGCGGGGCACGTCTCCAGGATGGAGGATCATCGCCTACCCAAGATCACTCTGTTCGGCGAGCTTGCTACTGGACACCGTGACAGAGGGGCACCAAAGAAGAGATACAAAGACGGTCTCAAGAAGTCACTTAGTGCCTGCCAAATCGACCACCGCCAGTGGTCTTCGCTTGCTGCGGACCGTGACACCTGGCGCTCCACCATCTACAAGGCAGCCGTCTCCTTTGAGGACTCTCGCAGAGCTAACCTTAAGGACAAACGGCTCAGGAGAAAAAACCGAGTTGCCGTAACTCAGAACCCTGACCAGACCTTCCCCTGCAGCCACTGCGGTCGAACCTGCCTGTCCCGGATTGGCCTCCGCAGCCACGAAAATGCCTGCAGACGTGGGCAAGCCCTATAGAAGTATACGCGTGCAAGCAATAACCAACATAACAAGATGGGATAAACCATAACCCACAAAGTCTCTTCTATATGAGAGCCATAGCCCACAAAATCTTTTTAAAATGCGAGCTGTTCTCGCTGTCAAGGCTCACTACCTGTTGTCTTTGACCTGATTCTGATGTTGAAATCTTATTGAAAAGCAAGCCTTGCAGATTTGCCAATGGCACATTTGTCTTGACTTTAGTTTTGACGAATTTTAAATTTTACATGATATCAGTTCAACTTTGCTTTACAGGCTTGAGAAAAAATGGTGACAAAACCAGAATTTCACAGTACAATTTCAGTTTTTCTATAATGTGTGTGAAGTGTGCTTGACCTATACATGATATTCTGCTGTACTTGCACATGCTCTTCTGACAGCGTGTGGATGTGTGTGCATTTTTTTCTAGGGTATTGCCTGGATGCCTGCGTAGTGACATAAATTTAGCTTTTATGTCACTGTCACTGTATGATTTTCTCCAGAGGTTGTGATTTTTTACTTTTAAATTTTGTTTCTGCATAGAATTAATTTTTACTGAAAAAGTTCAAAAGATACAAAGCTGGAAAACGAACTCATCCAATGTCTTTTTCCAATCTAGCTATATCCAAAACTTCAAGCGAATATGACAAAACCTACGGACTCTAATGTGGTACAACTGAATTTCCATAAACCATCTTTTAACCATTCAATGAGACATCCAATTTTAATATGCTCAGAGGCTGTCATAGGCACCTCTTGAACAAAACACTTCCCCAGGTTTCAAGCTTGTACGTCCACAAACATCTGAGATTCTTGTGTTTATATATATACATATGCACTCACTTTCACACATACTGCGTTTCCCACAAAAAGTACATTTTGCAGGGAAGTTAGCGTAACTAGACATGATGTAAAAGGAAAACATAAAATAGAGGTTGAAAATCCTTTAAGTTAGAAACATGAAACACAACGTTTTGTATCAAAGATCCTTCTTCTCAGTGATATGGAAATGTTTTTTTTCTGTTCTACGTTGTTTCCATTATATCACAGTGAAGAAGGATCTTTGATTCGAAACATTGTGTTTCATGTTTCTAACATAAAGGGTTTTCAACCTTTATTTCTGTTTTCCTTTCACAGGAAACCCTTGCGGCAACAGTTTTACTACAAATAGACATGATGTAATTTTGATGTGGTTACATATACTTTAGCTGTCAGATTTTTAGACCTGCCCGCTTATGTCGTCATTGGCATTCTTAGTGTAGCAGATGCCCTTCATAGACGATCAGCCATTTACGAGATATTGATTATCTTTAGAGTAACAACGGTTTGGGTATATCAAAATGAAGTCTAGTATGAATAAAAGCAGTGTTCATTCGTTTTAAACCGCCGAAGGATGGAGACATTTTTCTGTAGCACATTTGTTTCTAGTACGGCTGCAGACGAAACCAGGACTGTTGCAGCCATGTTCACTGGGGATCAGTAGTTTACATGGGCCTCATTGTTCCTGTATTCAGTGGTAGTATGCACTATATGTTACTTAAAAGGATTTAAATTTTATTTTTATAAGTATATTTCCACACTTAATTATATTAAGAGAAGAAATAATTATGAAAAAGCCTGCCTTGAACTCAAATATCTTTACTCAACAATAAGGTATCCCAAATCACGTGATCGTCACATGATAAAAGACGCACTCGGACTCATTGCCATGAATTTCGGTGTGCCGACGAGTTCTTTTGATTTGTTCTACTTTTCTGTAAGGCAGCCAAGAAAACCATACCTCGAGGGGTCCGGAAAAACTACACCCCATACTGGACCGCAGATCTTCAGAAAGCATATGACAACCTCACTAGGCCAAGAAAACAACATCAAGCTACAACACAGTAAGGCCCAGTATCTGAAGATGAAGTTGGAGTGCACAAGAAGAAGTTGGAGAGAGAAGACTGCAAGACTAAACATGGACAGGGACACCACCAAGTTGTGGAGATTGACCAAGGTATTGGACGATGAGGGCACCAGGGAACAGAAGATCACCCTGGAAGAAGAAGAGAAAGCACTGACTGGTAGGAAAGCTGCAAACATGTTCGCACAGATTTTATGCGAAAAAAAGTAACATCACTGTCCCACGAATGCTTGAGAAAGAAATCGGACAGGCAGAAAGCGAGAAAACAAGAGATGCAAACATCCATGATGCAATGAAGAAGGACATCACCCTTCCAGAACTGAAGATGGCCATCAAACAGCTGAAGAAGAAAAAATCTCCAACGAGATGTTACAACACCTTGGCAACACTGCTTTAATGAAGCTACTGGACATTTTTAACCACAGTTGGAGAGGAGGACAGATACCCCATTGCTGGAAAGAAGCCAGGATGATCCCAATTTTGAAGAAAGAGAAGAATAAGTCCAAAGCCCTGAGTTATCGCCCCATCAGCTTGACAAGTTGTGTGTGCAAGACCATGGAGTGCATCATCGACAGGCACCTGCAGTGGTACCTGGACGCCGAGAGCATTATCGTGCCAGAGCAAGCCAGCTTCAGAAACTACAAGAGTGCAGAAGACCAGACAACACACCTTGCACAGGTCATAGAAGATGCCTTTCAAGATCAGAAGCTGACATTAGCTGCCTTCATTGACCTACAGAAGGCTTTCGACAAGGTGTGGAAGGATGGTCTCCTTGTGAAACTCCTTCGCAGTGGCATCCAAGGGAACATGTACCGGTGGACCAAGTCATACCTGCACAATCGCAGAGCCTGTGTGACAGTGGATGGGTACTGTGGCCAAAAAGTGATGCTGCGTCAGGGGGTGCCACAAGGGGGAGTCCTGTCGCCGACCCTGTTTATACTCTTCATCAACGACCTTGTGCCAGAGCTACCAAAAGGAGTCCACGCAGCCCTGTACGCAGATGACCTGGTACTCTGGTGCACAGAAGAGTATGCAACAACTGCTACATACAGGATGCAGCTAGCCCTGGACAGGCTGACAGACTGGACCAACAACTGGTGTGTGACCGTCAAGACAGAAAAATCATCAGCCACACTCTTCTCTCTCTCCAACAAAGCAAAGGCTGGCAACCTAACACTGGGCAACACCCCACTGCTGTATGAAGACCAACAGACATACCTGGAAGTCACCCTTGACACGAGGCTGATATGGAAGCCGCACATCTGGAACGCAGAAACGAAAGCTAAAAGAAAGCTGAACATCATAAGGAAGCTGGCTGGAACACAATGGGGAGCCAATGAAAAGATCCTCAAAAATGTATATCAAGGCACAGTGAGACCACACCTTGAGTATGGATCCAATGCATGGTTGATGGCAGCCCAGTCACACCAGTAGACCATTGACAGAGTTCAGAACCAGGCACTGCATATCATCACTGGCACAATGAGATCCACACCAATTGAAAAGATGGAAAAGACAACAGGCATCCCACCCCTTCATATCAGAAGAGATTGCAAAGCCTTGATACAGTCCACAAAGGTCAAGTCTTCCAAAGACCATCCTATGAATGCCAGGATGAAACAACCAACCTCAGCGAGACTGAAAAGATCAAGCTTTGTGAAGGAGATGAGAGCACTGCAGAGAAAACACCAGGCAAAGCTCCCTTCGCAGGTAGAGGCTCTGAATCCACCCTGGGAAAGTAAGCCAGGGAACATCACCATCTCTTCCACGGTAGCCTAGATCACCACCAAAGATGAGCACAGCACTGTGAGCAAAAAAGCTCTGACACTGGCCATGCTTGAAGAAAAGTATCCCCAGGAAGCATGGATACGGGCATACACCGATAGATCAGCCACAGATGCAGTTCAGAATGGAGGGGCTGGGGTGTACATTCAGTACCCAAACGGAAAATGGCAGGCAGAGACAGTACCAACAGGCCTTCATTTCACAAATTATTTCACAAATTACAGAGCTGAGGTGGAAGCCCTGGTCCGTGCTGCAAACACCCTTAGTGGCACTGCAGATCTGTCCTTGAGGCAGCAACAGCAAGCAAACTGCCACGTCTACAAGAGGTACTGCAAAACATCAAGTGCACCAGACTGGTACTGCAGTGGATCCCTTCACACTGTGGCATCTACGGCAATGAAGAAGCTGACAGAATGGCAAAGTGGGCGCAGAGAAAGAAGAAGACAAAAATGGAGTCAGCTTCACAGAGATGAAGACCATCATTAAGTCTGTGTACAGACCACCACAACGGCCCCTTGACAGTTACCATCAGCTGTCCAGACAAGAGCAGGTGACCATCTTCCGTCTGAGGACCTCACACAACTGACTCAATTTCAACCTGCACAGACGCTTACACCTCGTGTCATCTCCCCTGTGCCCTTGTGGAGAAGCAGAGTAGACCACAGAGCACATCCTCCAGGACTGTGGGAACCACCAGCTGCTGAGGGAGGAGATATTGCCGAAGCTCGCCACTCTAGAAGAGAAACTGTACGGGCCTGTGGAGGTGCTACAGAAGACCACAGATTTCATTTTGAGAGCCAAACTCCAAGTGTGACGGCGTTCGAGAAGAAGAAGGCCATCTCTGTATATGTATAATTATTTTCTTGTTGTATGCTGATGTATATGTACAAAACCTGCATTACAAACAAAGACAAATAAATAAAATAAATAGTTATTTGGGATTAATGCCGAGCAGGTGACTAACGCCATCTCATGTCAGTTAAATAAATAAGATAAAGTAAGTCAAAGATACCTGGGACTTATGAATGTTAAGTAAAGGAAAGATTATGAACATGCACAGATGTGCATATTTTAGGAGTATCAGGGCAGAAAAGAGGGCCTACACAGACAGCCTGGCAGCAGAGGCAGAAAAGGCAGCAGGCAGCGGCAACATGAAACAGCTCTACGACATTACCAGAAGATTGTCAGGCAAGTATGGCCATACAGAAAGACCAGTAAAAGACAAAGAAGGCAAGCCTATTGCAGACAGAGCAGACCAACTCGACAGATGGGCCGAGTATTTTGAAGAGTTACTGAACAGACCCAGCCCACCCGACCGCCCAGACATCCAGCCGGCAGAGACCGACCTACCCATCAGCTGTGACAGACCCAGCCGGGAAGAGATCAGAAGAGCAGTGGCATTTTTGAAGAACGGCAAAGCAGCAGGCCCAGATGGCATCCCAGCGGAGTCTCTGAAAGCAGACCTAGAGACAACAGTGGAGATGCTGTACCCACTGTTTGGAAAGATCTGGGAAGAGGAGGTGATGCCGACTGACTGGAAGGAGGGGTACCTAATCAAGCTTCCCAAGAAAGGCGACCTCAGCAAGTGTTCCAACTACAGAGGAATCACCTTGCTGTCAGTATCAGGAAAGGTCTTCAACAGGATCATCCTGGAGAGAATGAAGAGCTCCGTTGACCCCCAGTTGAGAGACCAGCAAGCAGGATTCAGGAAGAACCGATCATGTACAGACCAGATCGCCACTCTCCGCATCATCGTGGAACAGTCTCTGGAGTGGAGCTCCCCGCTGTATGTTAACTTTGTGGATTACGAGAAAGCATTTGACAGTGTGGACCGAGAGACTCTGTGGAAACTCCTACGACACTACGGTGTACCCACAAAGCTCGTCCGCCTGATCAAGAGCAGCTACGATGGCATGACATGTCGCGTGATCCACGAAGGGCAGTTCACCAGGGAGCTCCAGGTCAGAACTGGTGTCAGGCAGGGGTGTCTGCTGTCTCCGTTCCTCTTCCTACTGGCCATAGACTGGGTCATGAAGATGACCACAGAGCACAGACGAAGTGGAATACAGTGGACACTGTGGACACAGCTTGACGACCTCGATTTTGCAGACGACTTGGCATTACTGTCCCACACTCAACAAATGCAGGACAAGACCACGAGGCTTGCTGACATCTCGTCCCAAGTGGGCCTCACCATTCACAAACAGAAAACAAAGACAATGAGGCTGAACGCAACCAGGGAAGAACCAGTCTTGCTTGCTGGCACCCTGTTGGAGGAGGTGGAGTCCTTCACCTATCTCGGGAGCATCATAGACAAAAAAGGTGGCACTGATGCAGATGTCAGAGCACGAATCGGTAAAGCCAGAGTAGCCTTTCTCCAGTTGAAAAAAGTGTGGAGTTCCAGAGAGCTGTCACAACACACCAAAGTCCTGATTTTCAACTCCAATGTAAAAGCAGTTCTCCTATATGGAGCAGAGACTTGGAGATTGACAAAAACCACAGTCAACAGAGTACAGACTTTCATGAACAGTTGCCTTAGAAGAATTTTGAAAATCCACTGGCCAGAGAAGATCAGCAACGTCAGACTCTGGGAGAGAACAGAGCAGATAACAGCAGAGAATGAAATTGGGCGAAGAAGATGGGGATGGATCGGTCACAGTCTGAGAAAGCCAGCTTCCAGTATCACTAGGCAGGCATTGTCATGGAACCCCCAAGGAAAGAGGAAAAGAGGTAGGCCGAGAAACTCCTGGCGTCGAGACCTCCAAGCAGACATCAAGAGACTGGGAACCACCTGGAGTAGAATCGAAGGAGAAGCACAGGACAGGAGTTTCTGGAGGTCTCTCGTCGACGGCCTATACCCGGGTAGGGGTGACAGGCATAAGTAAGTAAGTAACAGATGTGCATGTCTGTTGGTGGGTGTGTATTTGGGGTGGGGTTGGGAGCGGGCGGTATGGCACCTATTACCATAAATATGTGTATATTTTCTTGTATGTTGATGTGTATGTACAAAACCTACATTATAAACAAACAAAACTAAATAATAAATTTAATTAAATAAATAAAATAAAGTAATCAAAGATACCTGGGACATATGAATGCCAAGTAAAGGATAGTTTATGAATATGCACCGATGTGCATGTCTTTTGATGGGTGTTCTGTGGTTTTGTGTGTGTATGTGGGGTGGGGAGCGAGTGGTATGGCACCTATTGCCATATAATGTGTACATGTATGTTCTCATCTTGTATGCAGACGCTTGGCAGTCACCTTTTTGGTCTGGATAGATGTGTATGTGCAAAAATACATCACAAACAAATAATAAATAATAAATTTAAATAATAAATAAATAAATAAAATAAGTCAGAGATACCTGGGACATATGAATATGCATTCTAAGTAAGGGATCGATTATGAACATGCACAGATGTATGCATATTGAAACTTTTTTTCTTTCCTCTCCTTGGTGGCCACCACCATACCACTAGTGATCATGTGCATCAAGGAATTCCTTCCATTCATAATTAAAAGGACACATAATAAATGAATATGTAAGTAAATACATAAATGAATCCATAATAAATAAATAAAACATGTAATATAATAGAGAGGGCTACTATCTGTACTGTGTCACATGCAGTCCTGATAAAGCTTGATAAGAGTTCTTGTGAGTACATGAATGCGGACTGGCTGAATGGGTTGCAAAAACAAAAATTTCTATATTTATGTTTTCAGCTGAACATGGTGATTTAGATGAAAACGGTTCGGAGATGGATTTCAGTCTGCCTGGCTTGTGCCTAAGACCAGACGGATAAGACCGTGCTTGACCAGTTAAAAATCCCATCTGCACTAATCAAAAAGAGCAAACCTACACATAAAGCCGTTAGGCTGGAAAACAGACAAACAACATGCATGGACAAAAAGTCATCACAATGTTGAAGATGGTCGGCAGACACAATGCAAAACATGCACGATGTGATCGAGTTTACTTTCGATATGCTTTCCCCCCACAAAAGACCGAGTTCTATGGGAAAGGCTGTTTTCAAGACCAGAAAAAATAACGTCTATGACGCTGATAAGATGTACTTCAAAGTTCAGATCCAAAATAATCTCAGTCTCACTTCAGGATCAAAGTAAACCTGCATCAACCGTGCGCGTCTGATGGACTTCTTTTGAAGGCATCTCGCTAACTGTCATTTTGAAACTAGCGACGCGAGTATGCTTACAGCATTAAAAATATTACTTTATAAATTATTTTATCGTAAATATGTATACATGTTTACTTGCTCTTGATTTTAATTTATTCACTGGAATAAACTTGTAACTTGTATGATTAAAATTTTGCAATGTTATGCACAAAAAAATGTCTCGCACCTTATCCGGGTCGTGTACGAGAACTGGTTCCCTCACAGCGAACAAATAGCATTAAAAAAACACTTCCACAAAAATGTCTCCTTCCTGAGGACAAATATTGTTGTTATGCATAAACCATATGGCATTTGATTAGTACTTTAGTTTCGTACCTGCAAACCATTGTTACTCTTTTGACAAACTACTTAAGTTACCTCTGCAGAAATTGCATAATCTTCTAGACTATATTTTGAATTTGTTGTGTCCTAAAAAGTCTCTTCTACAAATAGAAGAGACTTAAAAGGGTACAGTTTTTAAGTTTTTGATTAACATTACTTAAAAACACATGTATACACACAGCGTTCATGGTCATAGCCACCAAAAAGTGTGACGGTCTTAAAGCGAGCAGCGCCATGGCATATGTTTTGAATTGTTAAAATGTACCGATACAATGGGTTATCAATGTTGCCATGCTTTAACTAAAACGTTTCTACCCATCTTTTCACAGTCCATGTGAGCAGGCTCAGTACCAAAAGGCAGCCGAAAATCTCTGGCACACGTGCTGTCTCACATTGATTGTGAAAAGAAGTGCAGAAAATTCTTAGTTGAGGGAAGACAACGTTGATAACCCGTTTGAAAAGTCTTAGTTTAGTCATTGATAACTCTTTGCAAGAGGGAATTTTAGCAAACAAAGTTTGCCATCAAGCAGATCGCTTTGAGCAAAATTAATATTTCAGGTTATAATATATGTTGAAATTTAAATCAGAGTATCATAACTGATAATTGTATGTATAGAGTCAAAGTATCAGTATGGCCTGGTTGATTTAGTTCTTTTGTTTTTGTCTGCAGACAAAGATGCTGAAATTCTTACACAGCCAAAAATGGCCCAAAGCATATGGCTTTGAGATCTATGGCAAAGGTCCAGCTTATGTGGTATCTGTCGAACCTGGGAGCACAGCTGACAAAGCAGGATTGAAACCTGGTGACCAAATCTTGGAGCTAGAAGGACAAGATGTTACCACCATGTCAGCAAGCACCATCAAGAACTTGGCCAAACAAAGTCAAATTCAGCCTCCTGCATTGGAGGTCGTTGCCTGTGTTGCAGAAGTGGTCATTGATCCTATGCCTGTATCCGGCTATGGCTTCAGTGTCCTCAATGAACGGCCAGTAGTTGTTGGTTCAGTGGATTTTACTGGATCCGCACATGATGCTGGCCTCAGGGTTGGTGAGCATCATACCAGCTTGTGATCAGATCTGCTTGAAAATCTGTTGTAACCGCCCCCCCCCCCCTTACCTTCCACCCACCCCACCCCACCCCCCCCAACCTTCCCTCCTCCGACTCCCCACCTCCTCCCCCCCCAAAAAAAAAAAAAAGTAAATCAATAACAGGAGTGTTGTTATTGTTGTATTATTAAACAATACTGTACTGTTAATTGTTTAATTAGTAGTCAATGTTTGGCTGCATCAACTTTTTGCAGAACTATATGTTAACCTTTCCTGAAAAATATTTACACACTGAACTATGCACATACTTTTTTTTGGCCTTCACACTGTTATCCATGATATTGTGTTACTTATTACTGAATTTGTGTGTGTGCAGGTGATGTAATTTTAGAAATAAATCAAAAGCGTCCAGAGGGGGTTGAAAACGTAGGCAATTTGCTGACAAAACGTCCAGGAAGGCTTTCTATGCTGACAATTCCTGTTGGCCGTACTGGGAACTTGGTACATGTTGATAAGGGGCTCAATCAATTACCTGCCTCTGATCCACGTGTCCATCGAGCTAAAGACCTCTATGACAAGGTGAGACATGGGTCATCAGCAGACTTTGCAGAAGATTTTCCTCTCTTATGATTGCGCAAAATATGTTATTGAACAAGATGAGACCCAGCCCAAAGTTGTTCCTATTTTCAAGCTTATCCTTTTGATCCATCTCCTCCTACTCTAACCTACCCTCTGATCCACACACACTGGCATACAGAAATGAAGACGGACACATGACGATTCCCGCCATTCGTAAGCTCTGTGGTCTGGCGTAGCGATAGCTATTCTGAAGAAGAATAATAGCATGAGCAGCGAAATGACGTCACTTCAAGCTTCACGTCATGGCATCATCAGTCCCACGACGCCGTGTTCATAGTGACAACTTAATGTTATACGTAACTCATCGCAGTACTAACATTTTACATATTAGAGGATCAAACATTGCAATTTTCTTGCTTATTTTCACACCTAGGGCTTACAAGTCACAATTTGACCTAATCCTACCCCAGAGCTGGGGCAAACAGCAGACTTATGTAAACACTGTTTATGAAAAATCATGCGGGTATTAATGACAAGATAATTTTTTTCAGACAAGAAAAGTCAAAGTTATATTAGCTGTTTTAAAAATAACTCCGAAAAAGAGGTGCAGAACATTTTCTGATTTTCACACCTAGAGCATGCAGGTCACAATTGACCAAATCATTCCCGACAGCCAAGACAAACTGTATCTTGGCTTGACTTCGCGAACAAAGATTTTATAGGAGTTGCCCACGACGTCTGCAGGCTTGTTCGTGGCTGCGGAGGCCAATCCGAGACAGGCAGGTTCGACCGCAGTGGCTGCAGGGGAAGGTATGGCCAGGGTTCTGAGCTGCGGCATCTCTGTTTTTTCTCCTGAGCCGCTTGTCCTTAAGGCTAGCTCTGTGAGAGTCCTCAAAAATGGTGGAGCGCCAGGTGTCACGGTCCGCAGCAAGCGAAGACCACTGGTGGTGGTCGATTTGGCAGGCACTAAGTGACTTCTTGAGACAGTCTTTGTATCTCTTCTTTGGTGCCCCTCTGTCACGGTGTCCAGTAGCAAGCTCGCCGAACAGGGTGATCTTTGGTAGGCGATGATCCTCCATCCTGGAGACATGCCCCGCCCAGCGGAGCTGTGTCCGCAGCAGCAAAGCCTCGATGCTCACAGTTTCAGCCTGTTCAAGGACCTCGACGTTGGTGACATAGTCACTCCAGTGAATGCCCAGGATGGTACGCAGGCAGCGCTGGTGGAAGCGTTCGAGGAGTCGTAGTTGGCTGCGGTAGAGGGCCCAGGACTCGGAACCATACAGTAGGGTGGTGAGGACCACAGCTCTGTACACGCTGATCTTGGTGCCTGTTTTCAGCTGTTGATTGTGCCACACCTGCTTGAAAAGTCGCCCGAAAGCGCTGTTCGCTTTTGCCAGCCTGCTGTCAAGCTCCTTGTCCAGCTTGGCGTCCGACGTGATAATGCAGCCAAGGTAAGTAAACTGGTGCACTGACTTTAGTTCAGACTCGCCAATGGTGATGTGAGGAGGGCGATACACTGTCTTGGGTGCCGGCTGATGGAGGACCTCTGTCTTTTTCAGACTGACCTCGAGTCCAAAGAGCTGGGCAGCATCTGCGAAGCAAGACGTGATGCGCTGCAGGGCTCTCTCTGTGTGTGCAACGAGGGCAGCATCATCAGCAAAAAGCAGCTCACGAATCAGTTGGTCTAGGGTTTTCGTGTGGGCCTGCAGTCGTCTGAGGTTGAACAGGCTGCCATCGAGACGATACCTGATGTACACTGCATCGTCATCATCGAGGTCCACTGTGGCATTCTTCAACATCATGCTAAAAAAGATGGTGAAGAGGGTCGGTGCCAGCACGCAGCCCTGCTTTACGCCGTTGAGAATAGAGAATGGTTCCGAGAGGTCATTGTTGAGTCTGACCTGGCCTTGCTGGTCCTCGTGTAACTGGACAATCATGTTGAGGAACTTTGGGGGACAGCCAAGTCGCTCCAGGATCTGCCACATGCCTTGCCTGCTCACAGTGTCGAACGCTTTTGTTAGGTCGACAAATGTTACGTACAGACCTTTGTTCTGCTCGCTGCACTTCTCCTGTAGCTGTCTCAGCACAAAGACCATATCGGTGGTGCTCCTGTTTGCTCTGAAGCCACACTGGCCCTCTGGGAGTTGGTCTTCAGCGATGGCAGGTACCAGCCGATTCAGGAGCAGCCTTGCAAGGATTTTCCCAGCAATGGACAGCAGGGTAATTCCCCGATAGTTGGAACAGTCAGACTTCTCGCCTTTGTTCTTGTACAGGGTGATAACGACTGCATCACGGAGATCTTTTGGTAGTGTTCCTTCCTCCCAGCAGCAGAGAAAGAGGTCATGGAGCTTGTTGTGCAGTGCTGTGCCTCCATGTTTCCAGATCTCTGGCGGTATTCCATCAATGCCTGCTGCTTTGCCACTCTTGAGCTGGTGGATGGCTGTGAGGGTCTCTTCAGCGGTGGGCGGTTCGTCCAATTCAACCTTTACTGGGAGGTGTGGGATTTGTAGGACGACTGCTTCTTGAACAGTGCGCTCAGCGCTGAAGAGGCTCTGAAAGTATTCCGACCAGCGGTTCAAGATGGAGGTATTATCTGTGAGGAGTGCCTGGCCATTCGCGCTTCGCAGGGGACTTTGTACCAGGTGCCTGGGGCCATACACTGCTTTCAGTGCTTCGTAGAAGCCCCTGTAGTCACCATTGTCAGCACAAAGCTGGGTCCTCTGTGCAAGTCTGGTCCACCACTCATTCTGGAGATCTCTGAGCTTGCGCTGGAGACTGCTGCAGACGAGGCGGAAGGCAGACTTCTTCACAGGGCAGGAAGGCTGGGCTAGGTGGGCCTGATGGGCGGCTCTTTTTTTTGCTAGGTGTTCCTGGATCTCTACATCGTTTTCGTCAAACCAGTCTTTGTTCTTCTTTCTGGCGAAACCCAAGACTTCTGCAGAGGATTTTGCAATAGCAGTTTTCAGAAAAGTCAAAGTTATATTAGCTGTTTTAAAAATAACTCCGAAAAAGAGGTGCAGAACATTTTCTGATTTTCACACCTAGAGCATGCAGGTCACAATTGACCAAATCATTCCCGACAGCCAAGACAAACTGTAGGCTTATGTAAATACCGTATATGAAAAACCATGCAATTATTAATGAGAAGATTGATTTTTTTTATATTTTTATTCAGTTGTTTTAAAATTAATCCCAAATAATTCGTGAAATTAATCACAAAAACGTGAAACTTGAAATTTAAAAAAAATAATTTAATTATCTCTCAAAAAGTTCTAGAGGTACAATGCTGGGTAACAAACTCATCTTTTTATCTATGTATATGCAAAATATCGAGTAAAAATAAGATAAATTATGGACTCCAGTGTGGGTTCAACCGGTTTTTGCGAAATGGCCATTATATCGCCAATGAGCATCATAATAAAAAAAATGGAAAAAACTTCTTCGAGATTATTCTTTTAAGGACAATATCATAAAATTTCAAGCTTGTCTGTCCTCAAACGCGAGCTCTAGTCACACACACACACACATACAGCACTTGGCGGCCCCAAAAAGTTTTCCAGCAAGGTTTGCATAGCTAGATGTGATGTCATTTTCATCTTGTTACTTCTTTGCCAGAATTCCTGCCCTGCACGCCAAAAACTTCATGTGCATTCTCCGGAAGGCGCCCGGACGAGCCCCATTTCAAAGTTGTTCCTATTTTAAATAGGAACAACAAAAATGCCTTTCCGTCACTTTTGTGACATGTCTAAAACAAAAGTGGTTTTAAGGATACTCACAAGATATTGTAGAATGATAGTTTTTCTTCCCTTTTCGGATTTTATTTACTTACTTAGTCCTTCACTGCACTGCTGAGAGAAAATGAGTACTACCGTGATTGTGGGGGCTCATGAGGATCTATGCCGTTTGCTGAAACCCCTTTGTGTCCATGTTCCTGTGATGGCTGGGGATCTTGCTGAATTTGCAACTATTTCAAAACAGAATCTGCGTTTAGGGGTTAAGGTTATACAAACATGACACACATGAAATGCAGTGTATGTAGCAATTTCAGCTTAGTAACTTACCCCTTGTACTTGTTCTCTAGTGTGCCTGTAGAGGCTGTGCGTGTTGTATGGTACCGCTGTTCTGTGGCAAACTATGAGGTGTGATTTTAATGGTACCTAGTTGTGTCACAAAACCAAAACTGTTTGCCCAATTTTCTTGACATTTCACATTTTGTAATGATACTATCTCCCACTGTTGACACACAATTTCAGCTGCTTCAGACAGGATTCAAAGGCACTATGGTATTCTGAAGAAGGTAAGGGTAGGAGTTGTGAGTTGCGAGGTCCTGGATGAGTGAAAACCTCCGTCCTGTCAGCCTCTCTTTGAATTTAGGGATCAATCAAAGGTGGCATTGGTTGATACAAGTACAGTGTGATGGGTGAGGGAGAACACGAATGTTTTACTCCTCTGTGTAGGACACAGTGACCTTGGCGGTCACTGGCATTCCTAAGAAAAAACAAGGGGTTCCAGACACTGAGAGTCAGCTGCTGCCATGAACAGACTTTATCACATTTCGTAAATGATATTTTGCACTGACTGAACACTCCACTGAGAAAATATTTACAATGACATAGATCTTTAAGTTAAAAACAATATGGAAATATTGTCGTCAATTCTGGAAATCTGACAAATAGTCTACTGATCTCTTCTCATCAGCCGCCGTGAAATGGCCTTAGTCGCCTGCTCAGCGTTAAACCCCAATAACTAACTCCAATAACTAACTAACTCTTCTCATCAGAGGCTACCCACTCCCCATTGGACTGTTGGGAATGCTGTTACAGGACAAGTAAGTATCATCTTCGGTGCTAACATCACATGGTTGTTTGGCGCCACTTAAATGTCCTCAGCATTTTGAGTGGTTGATCTGAGAGGTCAGCTCTCTGTTGCCACTGTCAAGAAATGGTATATCATTTTTGGCTCATGTGCGAAGCAAAAGTGAGTCTATGTTTTGGGCCAGTGGTAGACCATCCGTCCGCCGTTGTCCGTGGTAAACTTTACCGTTAGCAAGTTCTCGGAGACTATTCAAGCCACAGTCTTCAAACTTGGCCCAAGGATACTATGTGGCAAGATCTTTCTAAACATACTAATTTGAGTCACCTCTTACAAAGATCAAGGTCACAGGGGATCAGGAAATAGGTAAAAAATAGCTATATTTTGACATCATTTATTTTTTCTCAGATACTATTTACAACTTCAAACCCAAACTTGGTACAAAGATACCTAATGGTAAGATCTTTCTATGCATACTAATTTGGTTGATCCCTTAGAAAGGTCAAGGGTCACAAGAGCTCAGGAAATAGGTGAAAAATAGCCATATTTTGACAAACGATGTTTTTTTCTCAAATACTGTTCACAACTTCAAACCCAAACAATTGGTACAGAGATACCTGATGGTAAGATCTATCTATGCATAACTCTTTCCCTACGTATCGCTCCCGGTTTAGTGCTAGCCCAAACAAACCCTTAGACATCGAAACACTTACGTTATAGTGTTGTGCACGTTGCCATCTATAGATGAGTCACTAGTATTCTAGTGTTGTGTTTGTACAAAAATCGCATGATGCACAGCTATTGGTCTAAGGGAAGAAACCACTGTAATATGTTTCACCAACCATTTCTAAGTTATCTGGAAGTGAATGCCCTTGTCGGATGGTGCCGTGGATCGTCTCCGACAGTGAGCTTATTCGATCCTCATGAGCGCGGTTTCAACAGTGATTTTTAGCTCGTAATATTGTGATTCAAGAAGAGACAGTTCTCTTGTGTGATTTCTTTGCTTGTGGGATACATTTTCCTGCCATGTTGGTGAGTAAATCTGGGTTTTTCATTGCATGTGCTTACACTGTTGCTACCAAAACCATGTTTCTCTTTTTTTGCTCCGCCATGTTTGTTCTGTTGCATAATAATCAAATTGGTTCGACTTCCCACTAAACCAATGCACAAACACGCGCAGTTTTGAAAAGTACTTTTAATGCTCTTTCCAATGATACCCAATTTATCTATGGTTGTTACCTTGGGAGGCTGTGAAAATTAATTCAATCTACCCCAAAAATGTATGTCACCAGGGAACACATGTCCTTTTTCCTGCTACGTCTGCAGTGAACTGACTCGCTGAAAATGTTACGTAGGGAAAGAGATAATAATTTGGATTACCCCTCGGAAGGTCAAGGGTCACAGGGGCTCAGGAAATAGGTCCAAAATAGTCATTTAGACAAAAAATGTTTTTTCTCAAATACTATTCACACTTTAAACCTAAACTTGCTACAGAGATACCTGATGGGAAGATCTTTCTATGCACAGTAATTTGGTTGATCCATCAGAAAGGTCAAGCTTGGGTCATGAGAGCTCAGGAAATTAGTCAAAAATAGCCATATTTTGACAAAAGATGTTTTTTCTTAAATATTATTCACAACTTAAAACCCATATTTGGTACAGAGATACCTGATGGTAAGACCTATCTATGCATACTAATTTGGATGACCCCTTGGAAAGGTCAAGGGTCACAGGAGGCTGGCAAATGTGTATAAAATGCCAATTTTAAAAAAAATAAAATTGTAGGTATTATCAACATTTTTGCAAATTTTTCAACCCAATTTGGCACAAAGATAGCTGATGATAAGACCTTCCTATGCATACTAATTTAGTTGACTCATCACAAAGGTCAAGGGTCAGGGTGGGGTTGATAGATGTGTGAAAAATGCTTCCATTTTCAGAAAACGTGGATTTTGCTGCTGCAGAAGCCAGCCCTTGTCACAAAGATCACACATATGTAAATTGGTCATACACGTGAGCCACAATGGCTTTGCCTTTCTTGTTGAAGATAGTTTTGAAAGTGAAGGTCATCATGCAGTATCCTTTTGAACTGTTCCAAAAGGAAGATCAGAAGTTCAAGGTATAGTTTTCCAAATAAGATATATTGGTATTTTTCTGTAAAATGTGTAAACACAGAGCAAAGTTTGCTTGTTCCCAGCTGAAATTTAACAGTCTTACCAGTACTCCTCTTCAAAAACCTCTCTTTCAAAGTTGAATTGCACAATCCTCTTGCAGATGGTGCTGAACAATACAAAAGTACTCTGTCAGATAACGTTCAAATTTGTTTGGAATTTTACTGGTCAATGTCAGAGTTTCACTCATTTTAAAATGTAGAAAATAAATTTATTCTCTTACAGTCCACTGTTTTGAAGCATAAATATTTACATCACTTTTTCCATGATGTTTTGCAACGGCATGACTGAAGATATTGACCCCATATTGTGCACTTATAAAGAGCAACGGCTGAACATTGTTCTGATACTAATTTTGTTTATCTGGCCCAAGTACTTTACAAATGGTAGCCCAAGTATCATTACTTTTTGATCATACCAGTACAAGTAATCAACTGGCAATGAAGCACAAAAAATTATGGTGACACTCACAGGAATACAGCACACATGTCTGTCTGTCTGTGGCAGAGCAATGATGAGGATAGGTTATGTAAATCCATGATTGTGTCCAGGTTCAGGCTGTCATTTTGTTTGGCAGATCCATATCTGTGTGTGTGTGCGCGCGCACTGGCTGCTAGATAAAATAAGTATCTGTCTGGGAAGTTTTATGTTTGGTGTATTCCCGTGTTTTTTTTTAAATTTTTATTTATTTATTTTTTTTTATAGCTGAATGCAGCTTTATACTTTGATGGTTTGTCATCCTTGTTATGAAGCACTGTGTCTGCTATGCACTCACTAATGTGCTTCACAGATTGCTAACACACAAGCAATTCCCACAGAGAGTCTGCCATGAAGGAATCAATACACGGGAGGCCCACTGGACTGAAAGATCCCATAACTCTGTAAATACAGCTTGAGCATTCTATTGACATGGACTGGGCTGCAAGCGCCATGGGACCAGATCAGCTGTGTGCTTAACACTTAACAGCACACTCCGTTTGAGGAACATGGGCTTCAAACCAATCCTGTTACACAAGGGTCGCATGGTCTCGATCGTGAATCACTGGAGGCATAGATTCTCATGAGCCCCTGCTGTCCCAGGGTCTCGTGAATCTATGCCTCTTGCAGATGGAAGAGTCCGTGAAGAGATCTTTGGATCTTTTGATTAACCCATCAGAAGAGAAAGCAGGAGCCATAACCATGATGGAATTGGCTTTACATTCAGAGTGGAAGCAGAGTGAATGGAAGCATGTCCAGCAATATATTGTGTCATTAAGGGCAGTTATCTCTTGTGATCATTATTGAGGAGCCAGAGGACTATGTTTTCATTTGTGAACTGACTGGGTTTTTCAGTAATCACGTGCACACACACACATGCATGGGTAGATTTATGCATTCCTGCATTAACATAAGTACAAATGTTCAGTAAGTAATTGCTATAAAAAAAGGGGTGGTAGTGAAATAAGTTCTATAAGCCAGGGGTTGATCTTTGTAGGGGGAGGGGTGTGGGTGGGTGGTGGTGGTGGTGGTGGGGGGGGGGGGGGGTGTTCCAAGGGTTGTTTGATATTTTGGTGAATTTTGAGAGTCTGAACACGCACATCTCTTGTCGCCCACACCCCCACCCTCCAACCCCCCCCCCCCCCCCCCCCCCCCCCCCCCACCGGCTTTTCGATTTTTTGGCCCCTGGAAGCACGGTCTAGTGTCATGGAGGCCGTTTGTATGAGGTTGAAGGTCCCAAACAAAATGTTGGAACCCCCCCCCCCCCCCCCCCCCCCTTCGAGGTACCTGATCTGCCCCTGTAAGCGTAGACTGATCTTTGTTGTAGTATATTAAGTTCTAATTTCTATACACTACAAATTATAACATATTTTATTTACGCATAATTTACACTGATGTATCTCATATTTTGTGCTTAAAATGGACCAATTCACTTCCTCTATTTATCTTCATTAATATTGCTCAGAATGTATTGATTAGGTGCAACAGATGTTTTATGTCGAATCATATTACACCACATGACTCAACCTTATGCTGTCTTGACCAGTGCATGCGTCGGAGTGGATTTCCCTTTTCCTCTTTTTTAAGAGAAAATGTTTAGCTAACCCCTTCAGTGCCATTGGTTGCAGTTTTATTAAAAAAAATCTTTGATAACACGATACATTAACCCATATCATACTGAGGCTAAAAGTTTCAAATTTGTACACTGCCATATGCAAGCTACATTATAGTACTTACAGATAAGGATATAGACCAATGGCTTTAGTTCAAGGGTGGTGCCAGAATAGCTTGGCGCCTAGAGGTGCCAAGCTATTCTGGCACTAGCTTGAACTATTTTAGTCAAACTTATTTCACACACTGGTGTATTCCAAATGATAAGGGTTAAGAATCCCAGTTGACTAAGGAACATGGACACAAAATGGCGTCAGCAAGAGGCATAGATCCTCATGACCCTCTGCATCTGAGGGAAATCATCAAGATCAATGCCTTGTGTATTTGGGTATCATTCACATTTTCTCAACAGTGAAGGGGTTAGTGTACAATCATCTGTGTACTGTAAGAGACATTTTCTGCATGCTGGATTTGACCCTTTTAATCATATGAGATTGTGGAACATTGATTATTGGCATCTGTGAATGTCCTGTGTTTGTCTTGTACTGTGTTTGTCTTCAGAGTGAATGTGTGTGTGTCACGTGAGCGTGTGTGTTGGGTGCAATTCGCGGCACCTTGAGGCGATTCGCAGAATTGGGAAAAGCACCTATATAATAACTATTATTATTATTATTATCTTAACAAGATTTTGTTTGACCTTGATAATCTATTCTCTTTGACTTGCTTAAAAATAAACAAGATGGGATGAACCATAACCCTCAACGTTTCTTCTATATTAGAGACATAACTTACAAAGTCCCTTTTATATGTGATCAGTACTCGCTGTCAAGGGTCTCTACCAGTTGGCTTTGACCTGATTCTAATATATTTGAAAAGCCTCACAAATTTGCCAATGCATCAGTGAGCTCTATAAGGGTCACAGTACATACGCGTCATTGTTTTGAGAGAGAAATACATTCCATCTAGGGTATTATGTCGATGTCTGTGTGATGATGAAATTTCTGCTTATACGTCACCATCACTGTCTGATTTTCTCGAGAAGTCAGGGTTTTTTACTTTTTTAATTTTTTCTTCATAGAATTAATTTTTACTGAAAAAGTTCAAAAGGTACAAAGCTGGCTAACGAATTCATCCAATGTTTTTCTCGAAACCGGCTATATCCAAAACTGCAAGTGAATATAATGAAAATAACGGACTCTAATGTGGGTCAACTGACTTTCTATAAACAGTCATTTAACTCTTCAATGAGACATCCAATTTCAAAATGCTCGGAAACTCTCTTAGGCACCCCTGAATGAAACACCTCCCCTAAGTTAAAGCTTGTTCGTACGCAAACTTCGGAGATGTTCTTGTTTACATACGCACACACACACACACACACATACACACACACATGGCGCTTCGTGCAAAAGTATGCTCTACAGCAAGGTTTGCGTAACTAGACATGATGTAATTTTTATCTTGTTACTTCACAGTCAGAGTTTTAGTCTAGACCACCTCAGATGTCGTGTGTGTTCTTTTAAAATTGCTCCATCGTGTCCCATTCTAAAAAGTCTCTTTTACAAATAGAAGAGACTTAAAAAATGATAAATATGACACCATGACGAATATTTGTATTCATTGTATAGGTCACTAGGGTTTGTTTTTCATTACATATGAATACATTGTATGCCATCTGCAGTACCTAAAGATATGTATAAATGCCAGTTAACATTAACTTCAACTCCAGCACCAAGATCTCATTTATTGTAAACATATAAATTTGTATATAAACATACAGTACAAAAATATAGACAAACATGTATGATGATTGAAGCACTTACCTATAGTCTGGCATGATGGAGGTGTGATGAGTCTGAATGATCGACTGACTTTGACTGTCACTGCAGATGCTTCATAACCAGAATGCCTGCGTATGATATTGACCACCATAGAAATCTGTCGGACAGCTATAGAATCCTCTTAATGGGCTGATGCACTTATTAGACGGGGTCTTTCTCCACAGCCTCTGTGTACCGAGCACATGCTGCAGGCTGAATACCCAGTGACCTCCTTGATCTTCGTTGTAGATGTGTGCTGATCTGTGATTTTGCACCTTAGGGTCTCTGGCCATAAGGTCCAAAATCACAGACCAGCACACAAAGGGACTTGCCCAGTGTGCAAAGTCTATTGGCCCAATGACCTTTTGCGCATTGGGTATATCCTCATGAGTGTATTCAAACCACTGGAGCTCACAAAGATCTGGGCCCTTTGAAGAGGGGATGAGAAAGATGTCCTGTGGTCAGCATTGACATTATAGCAGAAATCCGTTCTCCATGTGGTATATATCTCAATCGTAATTTCCTTTATGTCCATAACCCAGGCTGCTTGAGCAGCTCAGCAATGTGCTTTATACTCTTCTCAATGATCTTTAACCCACTGACACATGCAGCCAGCAGTACTGTAAACAGCACCAGGGGCTGCATGCACATGGGTGTTAACCTATTCAGCAGTCGCAGGTTGGTGCACTACGGCAAGAGATGTATCCACCATGATAGTTAAAGTGCCATTGATTAGCTTGGCAACTTCCATAGCTTAATAAATTGATCTGGCATAACCCTTGGTGGATCATTATCAGTCTTTCTCTGTGGATGACTCTCAAGGAGATGTATCCGCCCTGATAGTTTAACCCCATCACTGATGAGAAAAAGTGAACACACCCCAATGCAAGAGTCACAGATCCTCATGAACCCCAGTAGTTGCTGGGGCTTATGAGGGTCTGTGCCTCTTGCTGACATCAGTTTGTATCCACGTTCAGTCTTAGATGTCTGGGGCTGCTTGGCATTGAATTAACAAATACTTCAGAGACATAATCTCTATCCACTAGCACAGAAGGTGTTAAGGGCAGTGCCACTGATAAGCTTGGCACCTTCCTAGCATATGTTGATCTGGCATGGTTGATCATTGTCAGTCACTCTAAGGATGCCTCTCAGGTAGACATCCACCATGATAGTGCCATTGATTAGCTTAGCACTTTCGTGAGCATACATTGATCTGACACATGCCTTGATCGTTCGTTGTTAGTCTTCTCTAAGGATGTTTGTCAGAGTTCCAAAACTCGACCCTTGTACGCTCAAACAGTCCTTCAATAATTTAGTTCTGTAGAATTGATCTGTTGTATTCTTGTATTATAATTCCAATGGCCACCAAGCATAAGCATGAGAGTGTACTTGGAGTGTGCCTCTGTTGACCTATATAATTGTGTATGTCATTATTTACCCCATTGTGCATGCAACCACTGGTACTATAAACAATACCAGTGGCTGCATGCAAATGCGGGTCCATATAGTTATTAACCTATTACCCATATTATCCGTCTGTACAGCTTGGAGATGTCCTGGGTGATGATTATGAGCAGAAAATGGCAGTGGTCGCTGTCCTCAAGCAGTATGCAGAAGATCGTGATGTGGAAATTTTGTGCCGCTCTTTGCGTGCTATGCTGAAAACACCTCTTCATCGAAGCATCTTGAGACACATCAGGTAAACATACCTGATAATGATCTACACTGCATTTTTGCAAATCAATGGTAACGCACATGTTTCAAATTTTTGTTATTTGCTTAATTGAAGTAAGTGCCTGGACACACCCTGATGGTGCAATATGTTTTGTTGTCGGCTCAGCCCCTGATAACTCCCACACTTTGAGAAAGTAATGATAGGGGCCAGTCTTTAATAACAAGAGGCATAGATTCGCATGAGCCTTTGCAACTACAGGGGCTCATGAGGATCTATACCTTTTGCGGATTAGTCACATGGATTCATGAAGATCTCTCCCTCTTTAAAATAAATTGAGCAAGCTGTGCAATTAGCTGTCCATTATTGATTAATCACTTGTACATGCAAATATAATTTTTTTTTTTGATTATGAAATACTGCACTTGTTGAAATTTCTTCAGGATTTTATCTGTTATTATAATGGTCATCACTGGATGTGATATATGTACTGTGGTGTGAGTGTAGTCCATGATTTAATCAATCAACCTGCCTGCAGTAAAAAAAGAGCTGAGAATTGTCTGCTTATACTGCTTTACTTTTAACCCTTTGGCTGTCGGAATCATTTTGACGAATGAGCGCAACTGACACCCTTTTTGGCTCAGGTGCAATAGCAAAAGTGAGTCTATGTAATGGGCCATCCGTTGTCTGTCCAGTGTCCATGAGCATCTGTCATCCATGATAAACTTTAACGCATTTTCTTGGAGACTATTCACGCCTCAGACTTCAAACTTGGCCCAAGGATACTTTATGGAAAACCTTTCTAAACATACTAATTTCAGTGACCTCTCTCATAGGTCAAGCTCAAAGGGGTCCATAAAGGGGCCAAAAATAGCCATTTTTTGACACAAATACTATATTTTCAACTTCAAACCCAAACCTGGTTCAGAGATGTCTGATGGTAAGACCTTTCTGTGCATATTAATTTGGATGACCCCCTCAGAAAGTTCAAGGGTCAGAGGAGGTCAGCAAATGTGTGAAAATGTCAGTTTTGATAGACTTGTAGTTTTTATTAAAGTTTTAGCCAACTTTTCAGTCAGATTTGGCACAAAGGTAACTGATGGTAACACCTTTCTATGCATATTGGTCCCCTCCCAAAGATCAAGGGTCATTGGGTGGGGGGGGGGGGGGGGGGGGGGTCCATAAAGGATTAAAAGATTGCAATATTTTGACAATTTTTTTTCTCAAATACTATAGTTTCAACTTCAAGCCCAAACTTAATTGGTATAGAGATACCTGATGATAAGGCTTTCTATACATACTATTTGGATGACCCCTCGGAAATGTCAAGGGTCACAAGAGGTTGGCAGGTATGTGAAAAATGCCAGTTTTAGGTAGATTTGTAGTTTTTATCAAAGTTTCGGCAAACTTTTCAATAAATTTTGGCACAAAGGTAGCTGATGACAACTCTTTTCTATGCATACTAATTTAGTTGCCCACTCACAAAGGTCAAGAGTCACAGAGGGTAGACAAATTTGTAAAAAAAAATGCATAAATTTTGAGAAAACTCTGATTTGGCTGGTAAAAAGCCAAGCCTTTACTTATGTTTATAGACACTTCAACGCTTGATCGTTTCAGTGACCCGTTGGAAAAGGTCATGGTCACACTTAAAATGTGGATTCGGCATGCACGTGAGCTATACAGGCTTTGCCTTTCTTGCTTTGGCTGTCAGTGGTGCTTTTTGTTGAGTTGATTCCTGCAAATATCACTTTGACAGAAGTGTGCTACTGACATCCAAAGGATTAATGTGTTGTTCACATCATGTTTTCTTTTGTGTGTAGGCTATTGGTGAGTCCCCACCAGAGGGCAGTTTTTGATCAGCTGCTGATAAAATCGGGACAGGCCAAGATCTCTCCTGCCCACAGCATCAAGTCACATCAAAGCCAGTCTACACATGCTTCACATGTTGTCGGCAGCAAAAGGTACGCAATATATTTTGTGAAGTGTTTGTACATTTGTGTACAGGTCAGACTCAGCAAGAGTCATAAAGTCAGACCTCATAATTATTGAATGATCATGTTTTGGTAGTGCTGAATTTACATGGAGTTTTGAAGAAAAACCACTTGGGAACAAATTCAAAGATCCTCAGACTGCTATCAGCCTTAGCTGGCCCATGTGCAGGTCAGTTAAAGCTGAGGTCAGCCTTGAGACCTTTTGCTGACTGGGAATCCAGAGACAAGTGTGTCTGTTTATCAGATATTATACTGGAGCACATAATATTGAGGCTTACCTGTTTTTGTTTCTAAATACAGCACTGCATTGGTGCGTGATCTTGTACATGTAGTGTGGTAGAGTTAATTCTTGTTTGGTGCTGTATTTATCAAATTAACATCCATATCTGGAAGGTATGAAATATACTTTTCTTTTCCCAATTCATGCTCAAACGTTCTATACAAACGTGCCTTAATTGTTACTAATTTTTTGATTGACATGCCAGTTTTGAATAAAGTCGTCATATAAGCTATTTTCAGCTATTTGTTACCTCAAAATCCATACCGATGGCATTACTATAAGCATTACTATAAGGAAAATACCTCTTAGCTTACTGATTTCAGCCTATGAACCCTTTGTGTGTTCCAAAACAACCTGGGACGCAACTCTAGGGAGTTGAAACCAAGGACCCTGGGTAGTCTCCCTTCCCTCCATAAGGCCATGTGAGCAGTGTAGTCACGCCAGTCTTACCCTTAGCTTCCCGTGAGAACAGTTCACCGACTTCAGTCTTCCTGGTTTGGATTTGGATTACGTTCTACGGCTACGCTACGTTCACAAGTTTTGACTAGTGGCTAAGAAGATGGCGAGGTAATGCCTCGGGTTATGCCTACAAAAAGGCCATCTTGATTTACGGTGGCGTGGGCATACCCCGTGGAATTTGAAGAATTTCGGGACTAGACCGGGCTTAGCCCTCGGACAGTGTTGTGAGTCCTTTCACAGGGCCGTTCGTTATTGGCCCCATGCGGTTGCATTCATGGCTTGTGCTTTGTGTTGCAGTGCGCAATTACGCACCTGTAGAAAGTGTAGGGGCTTCCAGTGGCCGACCGACTTGCACACGCTGTGTCTTCCCTGCTCCGGCTGCTCCTCTGCCCGTCCTTGCGACAAGTGCGCTACGTGGAAGGAGCGGAAGTGGTCCCAACTGTGGGGGTTCTATTGGCGGGGATGGCCTGCTGCTAAGTCCAGGGACCCTTTCAGGCCGGTGGCAAGTGACCAGTTGGCGTGAGACCCTCCGTCAACCCCCGCATGACCAAGCCCCACAGCTCTGCGCAGAGGTGCAAACTCGGAGATTATCAGACCTTCTTCCCGCCAGACACAGCCCTCAGTCCCGTTTAGCCCTCTCATAGCGATGGCCAGGACAGGCAGTACAGTTTCGCATGGCCCTCGGCAAGGGATGGCCGAGAGACAGCAGCCAGGCTCCTGTAGCCCTTGGCAACGGATGGTAGAGACCTTGCCCGGTACGCCGAGGAGACGAGCTCAGGCAGAAGTCTGAAGTCGATGCCAGATGGTGGAGACCTTGCCCGGTACGCCGAGGAGACAAGCTCAGGCAGAAGTCTGAAGTCGATGCTGGCCTTCAGCCTCTTCCAGTGCTCTACGGAGCCCTCCTAGCGCTGAGGCTCGCTCGGGACATCACAGCTACAGTTCTTCACATTTTCATCAGTCTCAGGATGGCCAAGAGACATCAGCCAGGCTCCCATAGCCCTCGGCAACGGATGGCGGAGACCTTGCCCCGTACGCCGAGGAGACGAGCTCAGGCAGAAGTCTGAAGTCGATGCCGGTCTTCAGTTTCTTCCAGTGCTCTACAGAGCCTTCCTAGCGCTGAGCCTCACTCGGGACATCACAGCTACAGTCCTTCACCTTTTCATCGGTCAGCAGCCAGGCTCCTGTAGCCCTCGGCAATGGATGGCGGAGACCTTGCCCAGTACGCCGAGGAGACGAGCTCAAGCAGAAGTCTGAAGTCGATGCCGGCCTTCAGCATCTTCCAGTGCTCTACGGAGCCCTCCTAGCGCGAGGCTCGGACCGAGACGCATGGCTGGCCCTCCTCAACAGCCTCGGCTTCATAGTCAACTTGGGCGAGTCGGACCTCGCCCCGTCCCGCCGCTTCGTCCACTTCGGCTGGGAGTTCCTGATCGACCTCAACCGGGTGAGACTCCCGGAACCGTGGTTTCAGAAGTTGGCGAACCTGGCACGTCTAGTTTCTCAGGAGGAGGCAGTCACCGCCAGAGTGTGGTTACAGCTCCTGGGCCTGATGAGTGCAGCGGCGGATCTCCTTCCCCTTGGCTGTCCCTACTCACGTCTGCTTCAGCTCCGTCTGCTTCATCACTGGCGACCCTCAACTGGCGACATCGAGGCTCCCGTCCCGGTACTTCCCTTGCTCCTTCCGCACTTCCTCCGCTGGGCGGACCCCGTCTGGCTCGCGACCGGAGTACCACTCCTTACTCGCCCCCCCCCCCCCCCCCTCTCCAAGTTGTCCCCTTGTGTCGACGCCAGCTGCTCCGGCTGGGGCGCGCACCTGCTGCCAACGTTCGCCGCGGCTTCTGGCAGCTGGCCACCGGACCTCGCGGTCAAGCATATCAACTGGTTGGAGCTGCAGGCAGTTGACAAGCCCTACTCGCATGGGCAACGACTCTCGGACGCCAGGAGCTGCTCGTCCTTCTGACAACTCCACTGTAGTGTCCTACATACGGAAGCAGGGCGGGACTCGCTCCTCTTCCCTCTGCATTCTTCCTTACCAGCTCTTCTGTTGGTGCGAGGTTCGCGGCATCTCTCTCCGAGCAAGACATATCCCGGGCCACCTGAATGTCCTCGCGGACTCCCTCTCGAGGCGCGTTCAGCTCCTCCATACCGAATGGGCGCTTCGTCCGGACATCTTTCAGATGATCTGCGCCATGTGGGAGACCCCGCTTATCGACCTCTTCACGACGAGGTGGAACCGCCAGCTACCCCTCTTCGTCTCGCCCATCCCGGCCCCCCCAGCCTGGGCGATGGATGTGCTCTCCATCCCCTGGGACGGCCTCTGCGCGTATGCCTACCCACCCACCGCCCTGGTCCCCAAGGTCCTTCTCAACTCAAGGGGTGCAACGCGATCCTGTTGCTAGTGGTGCCGTTCTGTTGGACCAAGTCTTGGACCACCGACCTCCTAAACATCGCCACAGGCCCCCCGCTGCGGCTACCCACCCCTCGCACGATGCTCAATCAACCACGCCAGGCGCTTTACCATCCTTGCCCCGAGCGGCTCCTTCTCCACGCTTGGAGATTGTGTGGCACACCCTCGCCGCTAGAGGTTTCTGAAGTGAGGCAGTGGCAGCTATCGCTGCAGGCCGCAGACCCTCGACCCTGCGAGTCTACGAGGGAAAATGGGGAGTACTTGGAGCCTGGTGCGACCACCGTCACCTCTCCCCTACCGATCCCCAACTGGCCGAGTTTTTCCTCAGGCTTTTCGCCGAACAGCACTTGGCACCGATCACCATCAAGGGCTACCTCGCCATGATTGCCCACACTTACCGTCACTTGGGCCGAGCGGACCCCGGCAAGTGTAAAGACCTCGCTGACCTTATGGCCCACTTTGGAATACAACGGCCTGCCCTCCGCTCCCTGATCCCACGCTGGGATCTACCCTGGATACTCACCTGGCTGAACTCTAAGCGTTTCGAGCCACTTCCCCTAGCAAGCCTGGCCGACGCGACGCGAAAGACCCGTTTCTTCTCGCCCTTGCCACGGCCTCCAGAGTGAGTGAGCTGCACGTGCTCCCCGCGCGCCCCGCCTGCCTGCAGTTCAGGTCGGATGGCTCCATGCAGCTACTGACAGACCCGGCCTTCTTGGCCAAGACTCAGTCTCCGTTGACAGCCCCCCAGTTGCTCACTGTACGACCGCTGAAGACGGTCAGCCCCAACAGGGAAGTCAGACAGCAGGACCCGGTGAGAGCCTTACACGTGTACCTATGCCAAACCAAGCTGGGGGAGGCCACCTAGGGGTGCCGTGACCTAGTACCCCGGGTAGCCTCTCTTCCCACCCCATACGGGTAACTGCCAGAGCAGCCAAGCCAGTTTTTCGTTTAGCTGACTAGCGGCGAGCGGGGCAGGTGGGAGGGCCTTCTGAGTAATGGCATCAGTAAGTATTTTTTAAAAAAATACATTTTAGAGAAAAATTCATTTGTTTCCTCAAAAAACATTACCAATGCCATTACTACAATGGAAGAATTGCGAAAAGGAGGCGGGTGCCGTGTAACCCAGTAACCGACTGAGCCAGCAAGACCCGTCCTCCCCGGCGCAAGCTCCCGGTAATTTTAGCTAAAGGATTACCTACGGCACCAAGGTGCCGGGAGGGAGTGTTGCGCCACCGTGATGTGGCCTCCCCTGGCCCTAAGGATACACGTCGTAAGTCTTTGGCTAAAATTACGTAAGCTACAGGTTGTTCCATTGTTGTAATGGCATCGGTAAGTATTTTCGAAAAAATACATTTTAGAGAACAATTCATTTTTTACAAACTTTCACAGACTTTAAGGAAAAGGACTGAAATTGACAGACTTTCCAGGGCCCTGAAAAAGCCTTGTCATTTTTTAACAACTTTCACAAATGTTCACAGACAGTAAGGACCCTGCTGGACTCACCTCATGAGTCTGGGTCATGCGGAAACAGCCCTATGCGAATTTGGCGTAGAAAATCAGTCTCTTTAGCACATTCTCCAAACATGTCCATACAGAGAAGTGGTCTGCTGGCATTTCTGACCAGAAGACACGCCCCTGTACACCAAATACTGAAAACATGCTGCCTAGCTCTTGACATCTCACTTATTGGCAGCCAGAACAATATAAGATTTAAAGACGGCCATCAAAAAATTGAACGTTGCAGAAGGTGGAAGTGGAGATTTCGTGGTGGACATGTGGAAACTAAGTATTTTGATAACATTGTTTTGGCTATTAGGAACCATGAAACTTTATTACGCATATTCATATTTACACATTTCTAGACGAAAATAAATGAAAGGAAAAGGGGAGACCTTACTAGACCCGCCTTACGCTAGGTAAAATATCACCTAAAAGACCAGCCAGTTAAAAATAGTTACAATTAAATTGATGGGTTACATTGAGATTAATAAAATGATCACAACTTTTTATGTCAATATGCATACTTAAAAAAAAAAAACTGGCAACAAAAAATATTTAAACAGAAGAGTATGATGTAAGCTATTTTTATGATTATTTTGTGTTACTTTGCATACTGGTAAAATGGGGGTAGGGCAGCAGATTCAGCCACTGTGGCCCCTAAATGCATCACAGCATCACAAAATCAGGTTGGGAGTAACTGTGGTACTCTATCCTAACCAATAAAACCTAACAAAGACCTATAGGTTGTATACAAAACTTCTGAGGGCACCGGAAACAACGTACATTTCCCAATTCGGCAATTTTAAATGGGAAAAAGCTATCATTCACCACGAACGTACCGTAAAGGATGCCGACTTTCCTTATTTTCTTGCACTTTTTGCTCACATTATTGAAACTTAAAAGGTAAAGAGAGGTCAAAATGAAATGGAATAACTTTAGTAATTTTTTCTAATTAATTTTGTGTATTTTTACAACTTGGGGGTAGGGATACAAAATCAACCACTGTGGCACTCACAGTGATCACAGCATCACCTAGTCAAGTTTATAATAATTGTGACATCCTGTTTTAATGATGTAAACCTGAAAATGGACTGCCAGCGCTATAGAAAATGTCTGAAGGCATATGACATTATTTTTGTCTTTTTTTTGCGATTTCGTGGAAATGGCTGTTTGCTGGGTGCACAAATACCTTCACTGTGAGCCAGAGATTCAATATTTTTCATTCTGTTTTTTTGCAGAGGCTGCAGAACGTGTGCCTTAACATAATATTGCCTGATTTGGGCTTCTGGAATGAATTTCATTAATTTTTATTTAGAGGAAAATGTTTCTCAACCTCATTTTAGCACCTGCGAAGAGCGTGAATGGGGGTACCCTTGCGCCATCGGCTATATCTCTGGTGTGTTCGTAAGGATTTTCGGGGAACATGGCTTAAACATTTCAGGACATACTAAGGAACACTTTGAAACCCATCTTATTGAGTACTGGGGGGGAGGGGGGGGGTGCACGGTAGATCTTGCTAGGTTATGGACTACTATTCTTCCATATAATAATGCCATCGGTATGTATTTTGAGGAAACAAATGTATTTTTGTCAAAAATGTATTTTTTTAAAAAATACTTACCAATAGCATAACTCTGAGGGCCCCCCCCCCCCCCCCCCCCCCCCCCCCGAGACTACTCAGGGTTTCTTGGTAATGACCTGAGGCAGTCACCTCCCCGGTTGTGTTGATATACACTTAGGCTGAAATCAGTAAGCTAAGTGTACCTTCCATATAGTAATGCCATCGGTAACTATTTTTCGAAAAAATACATTTTAGAGAAAAATACATTTCTCATGAATAGCTAGAGAATTATAGCCCCGATTTCACAACCATAAAGCAGAACAGGTGTCACTAGTTCATCAAAAAGATCCAGTAAAATGTCCACAGGTAGGTCCAGTCTCTTCACAGATTGAAGTAAAGCAAACATTGATCTTCGAGCTTTGTCAAATGCAGATTTCTTACACTTATAGAAGTATCCATTACTATTTAATAAAATGCCTAAACACTTGAAACAATCAACAGCTTCAATAACGTCATGGCCATATGTTACGTGGTAGCTGTGGTCGTAGTATGATGCAATTACACCAGTGTTACGTGGTGGAGTTGTAGTCGCAGGGTTGATAGTCATTACTTTTTTTCTTTAATGAAATAACTTTTCTTTAATTCTGGTAAAAGGTTAAAGAAATAAATTTTCTTTACTTTTTTTTTTTAAATTAAAGAAATAAATTTTCTTTAATTTTTCTTTTTAATGAAATAAATTTGCGTTAAATACATGAATGATCATTTATTGCTCAATTCAGACAAAAAAAGTGGCATGCAGTTGAAAAGTGACAAGCCACCAGATTTCCTCCTCTACCCACTATCTAAAACACTATCTGGCCAGATACATGCAGTAGTTATGAAAAGAAAGAAAAAAAAACTCGGGAAAACTGCACAGCGCAAAAAAATGTCATGCGGCTAAAAATGGAACAATTCAGGCTTGTTTGATCTTATTTCACGCTGCTGACAAATCCACTCATCTGCAAGAGCCATAGATCCTCAAGAACTCCAACAGTCTTGGGTGGGGAGGGGGGGGGGGCGGGGGGGTTGATGGGTTAATGACGATCTATGCCTACTACAATTAAAAATGTATGCATGCACCCGTTCAGGTTTTCACCTGTACTGTCCAATCATTGCTGTACCATCTGCCTTCTCACTCCTGAAACGAAAACCACCCAACTGCAAGAGGCATAGATCCTCATGAGCCCCCGCAGCTGCGGGGGCTCATGAGAATCTATGCCTCTTGCTGGGATAATCTGCGCTCATGTTTCGCTCAAGCAAAGTGGATCTCTTAAGTTTTTCACCTGTCCAATCATTGCTGTACCATCTGACTTTTTACTCCTCAAACGAAAACCACCAAACTGAAAGAGGCATATATCCTCATGAGCCGCCACAACTGTGGGGGCTTGTGAGGATCTATGCCTCTTGCTGGGATAATCTACGCTCGTGATTTTCTCAAGCAAAGGGGCTCCGTTAAGTTTTTCAACTGTCCAATCTTTGCTGTACCAGTGCCATCTGCCTTCTCACTCCTGAAACGAAAATCACCCGACTGAAAGAGGCATAGATCCTCATGAGCCCCCGCAACTGCAGGGGGCTCGTGAGGATCTATGCCTCTTCCTGGGATAATCTACGCTCATGATTTTCTCAAGCAAAGGGGATCCGTTAAGTTTTTCACCCAGAGGCATAGATCCTCCAAGCCGCCTCAAACCGGCTGCAACTGGGTCAAACCGGCTTTGCGCATAGGCACCTGTTTGTTCGTAGCGGAAAAACGAACTGAAGTAACGAAATTTTTAACGAAAAAAATCGATAATCGTTACTTTTATTTTTTAATTCGTTGAATTTTCTTTAACTTTTAAAAACATTAACGCATTAAATTTTCTTTAACCAAAAATTTAATTTGTTAAATCGTTAAATTGTTATATCGTTAAATCTTCCAACCCTGCGTAGTCGTAGTATGATAAACATACCAGACGCACGCACGTAAGGTTCTTTTAAATAAACTTTATTCAGCTGCAACCCATCATACGTGGCTTAAGGATGTAGGCTACACTGGAGTAACAGTTCCAACAATATTTTAATTCAGCGATGCGATCTCCACACAATGCACTCCCAAATGCACCAACACTGATACAATGTCTCCTCTGAAAATGTCAACACTGGCGACACAAAGTTCCTCACACAATGTACACCACCGTTACGCTGCGTCGCTCACAATGTACACCCTATAGGGCGAATACCTACGATAAACTGTGTGTCCCTACAACTGACAATGCATGACAATGTACACACGTGCTTCCTAGCACCATATTTTATAGTTTAACCGCTTTCCAGAAAAATCAAATGAATTTACACAACGCACCCAATCAGAACGGAACACATAACTGAAACTCATAAATATTAATAAAAAATGAACTTTCTAGAACAACTACAATAGTCTACAAAAATTTGACTGCTCATTTCATCCCCAAATACACAAAAGTATGGCAAACCGTTCACGACCTTTCAAAACACACACTTAACGGCTGTTAATTTCACGCGCACAGTAAACAACTATGACTAAAATTACTACAGTGTAGCAAACTGTTGCTTACACTTCGACGTCACATGTAAGAGGTCACTAGACAGAGCGACCCTGCTCGAATGTTCTGGTTCATTCTCAGCTAATCTACGCAAAACAAAAATCGACCGCTCTTCTCCATGCGACTTTTATGGAAGCTTCCGGACTAAAATTAGCGTATCATAACAAAACAAAATCCGCTATCATGCACGAACGATAGAGAATCTCACTGAAAAGGTACGTGATACGTAACGATGAAAGCTCAAATAAATATCGGATCGTTTCCTACGATTAACACATGTATGCTCTCACAGAACAATACAACCACAATCATAACATTACCCCCCTCTTTAGAATGAAATTTCACAAAAATTTCTTCTCAATCTCAAAAATACGGTTGTGGCTGTATTAATGTACACAAAAACCACAAATAATAAGAATTTCACATCAAAATCAAATCAAAATAAATGTCTCACAGTTCCTTTAAACTGTCCTGAGCAAAGACATTTCCCTTTAAACAGTCATGGACACCAAAATGTTTCTTTAAACTGTTCTGGACACAAATGTTCTTCTAAACTGTTCTGCTCAGGTAATCTGCTCCAAAATTCTGCGAACCCTTGATAGACTGTAGTTTAATGTCAAAATTCTGCAAGAACATCGCCCATCTCATAATAGGAGAATTTGTAAACTTTGCAGAGTTTAGATAGTTCAAGGGCTGATGGTCCGTTTGGAGAACATTTGGCACACCCAGAAGTTACAGTTCGAACCGCCTTACTCCCCAGATGATGGCTAGGCACTCCTCGACGATGGTCGAGTAGTTTCTCTCAGCTCTGGTCAACTTTTTGCTGGCGTAGCTCACTGGGTGGAGTTTTCCATTATCCTCTTGCATTAAGACTGCACCTACTCCTTCGTTGGAGGCGTCTTTTCTCAGGAAGAAAGTTTTCAACGGGTCAGGGAGGTGTAGAACAGGCTTCTCGGTTAGGATGTCTCGCACTGCCTGGAATGCTCGCTCTTGGGCCTCCTCCCACTTCACTACGTTAGGTTGTCCTTTTCTCAGCAAATCAGTCAGGGGTGCTGTGACTGCTGCAAAGTTTGGTATGAACTCCCGGTAGTAGTTCGCCAAGCCCATAAATGAGCGAACTTGCGTCTTGGTCGTAGGTCGCGGGGCATCCCTGATCTTCTGCACGTTGTCGTCGTGTAGCCCCTTTAAACCTTCGCTCAATTTGTGTCCAATGAAGTCTACGTTGTCGGCCCCAAGAATACCATTGCTTGGACGGATGGTGAAATTTGCATCTGACAGTCTTTGGAGCAGTTCTCGGAGGGTTTTGATGTGATCCCCCCAAGTTTTGGTATGGATCAAAATGTCATCCCAGTAAAAGACCACATTCTGCATATCTTCTAAGATCTTTTCAGTCCTCTCTTCAATGTGGCACCACTGTTCACCATACCAAAAGGCATCTTCAGGAACTCCCAATGACTGTCGGGTGTGACGAATGCTGTCTTGGGGATATCTTTTTCTGCAACCTTGATTTGCCAATACTCTTTGCTTAGGTCAATTTTGGAGAAAAATCGGTCTCCACTGACCTTCTGGAACAGTTCTTCCGCTGTGGGCATAGGCTCTGGATCGAAGATTGTTAATTTATTGAGTCTACGGTAGGTCACACACACCTGGTTGGATCCATCTGGTTTCTTCACGATGACAACTGGGGACGCTTATGGTGACTTGGACTCCCTGATGACTTCCAGAATCAGCATTTCCTTGATATCCTTTTTCAGTTCTTCCCTTGTGTTATAAGGAAGACAGTAAGGTTTGCTGCGAACTGGCTTATTTGAAGTCAGATTAACCTCATGCTGGATGGTGTCTGTTGTCCCTGGGTCAGGTGTAAACCGATGCTTGAACTCTTGAGTCAGGACGTGCAGTTCTTCTCGTTGAGTCTGGGTTAGATTCTGACCGAACTGGATGTCTTCTACATCCTCCTTGTGTCGGAGTTTATTAAGGTCAAACAGGTTCTCGTCGTCTAGTCTTTCATCATCAGCAAGACGCACCGATGCTGCCAGTTGTGTTTTGTCTTGATGACCTATCTCAATATACTTCTTCAGCAGATTAGCATGATAAGTCTTCACCTTGTTGTTGACCTTGACTCTGTAGTCGTTGATGCCAACCACAGTGTCGACAACATACGGTCCCTTCCACTGCATCGGGAGTTTGTTGTTGTCGGTAGGAAGAAGAACCAACACCTGGTCACCTGGCTGGAATCGTCGAGGTTTCGCCTTACGATCATAGTAATGCTTCCCCTTGTTCTGCGCCTTCCCTAGTTCTTCTCGAGCCATCCTGAGGGTATCTTCCAGCTTCTCTCTCAGGTCAAAGACGTACTGGTAGCTGATCTTCACCTCAGGCATATCGATATCCTTGGTCCACAGCTCCTTCAGGATGTGCATGGGCCCCCTTACAGTCCTTCCGTACAGTAATTCAAAAGGGGAAAACCCTGTCGAATCCTGAGGAACTTCACGGTATGCGAAGAGCAAGGCATTGATATATCTATGCCACAACCTTGGCTGTTCAGCACACAGTTTCTTTAGCATAGCCTTCAATGTTCCATTAAACTTTTCAACCAACCCGTCACACATGGCGTGATAAGGGGTGGTAGTAAGGTGTCGAATGCTCAATAGCCATTTTACTTCCTCCATGCAGTCAGAGACGAACTGAGTTCCCAAGTCACTCAGGATCTCCTCAGGAATCCCCAAACGGCTGAACATGTCGACAAGCGCCTCTGCCACTGTTGGAGTGTCGATCTTCTTCAATGGTATGGCCTCAGGATAACGTTTAGCGTAGTCCACCAGGGTAAAAATGTAGCGATGGCCATCTTCACTTGGAGGGGATATTGGCCCCACCAGGTCCACAGCTACCTGCTTGAAAGGCATATCGATCAGAGGCATTTTCTCTAGAGGAACATTGGGCACCTTTCCTTTGGAGTTTGTCTTCTGACATATGTCACATGACCTGCAAAATCGGGTGACGTCGCCTCCCATATCAGGCCAGTAGAAGTGGGCTCGGATCCTATCGAGGGTCATGTTGATTCCCAAGTGTCCTCCCATTATGGAATCATGGGCCAATTTCATCACCTGCATCCTCAAAGGTTCAGGGACTACTACTTGACGCACAGGTTTATCTCCATTGCTATCGAATATCCGGTACAGGATATCTCTTCTGGTCTCGAAGGTTATCTCCTTTCCCTTTCATGTTACAGGCTCTGTCTGACCTCGGAACTTGTCAAGCGTGGGGTCGGCTTTCTGCTATTCACCACAGCTGCTTCCATGTTGTCCGCCACTTTTAGACGGATGGTCTGGTGACTCTTCTTTGTTTGACTTCTCGTGGTAACAGCACATGTTTCAGGTCTCCACTCTGGATCGGGATCGTCTGCGTTTCTGGCACGATCAATGTTTCCGATGATAAGATTGTAGACAGGGGTCTTTACGCACAACGCCTTCACCTCTCCTGTCAAGTATGGCGTGTCGACACTGACATTGGCAAGGGGAATAATCCTTACAGTTCCGTCAGCCAAAATGAGGGTGGTCCACTCCTGTAGCTTCTGGTAAAAATGTAGCCCCATCTCCTACTGGGATAAGTCCAATTTTTCTGAAAGATTCAATCAGCTCTGGTGTCACTTGCGTTTCTCCAGACTCAAAGTCACTGGATGATGTCACATCATTGGCTAATACAGCAGCGGCTCTGTGTTGAGACGTGGTACTGCTTCTGCCTGCTATCCCGTGAGCTTGGTTGGATCTTCTGATGTTGTCGCCTCGGGGAACATCTTTAGAAGGACACCGTATCGCTTTGTGACCTTTCTTTCCACAGAGAAAACATGTCAGGTACTCCACTGGCTTGTATTTCGGGGTGTCTCTGACATTGTGAATTTCCTCTGCTGGTGCAGACACACGCTGCGGCTTACTGGGCCCAAACTTCATGTTGTGGGCGTCCGAGGTATCTTTGAGCGAAGTCAGCCAGGGCCTTTAGGGACTGGTCTTTTTGCTCCCTGAGGTGGGCGGCGAGGTCCTTAGATCATGCGTTGAGGACTTGTTCTTTGATGATGAGGTCACACAGGTCCTGGTAATCTTTGTTTAAACCAGCCAGTTCTATCCATTTCTCCAGGTAGGTCCTGATTCCCAAATGCACCAACACTGATTCAATGTCAACACTGGCGACACAAAGTTCCTCACACAACGTACACCACCGTTACGCAACGTCTCTCACAATGTACACCCTATACGAGCCACGTACCAATGATAAACTGTGTGTCCCTACAACTGACAATGCATGACAATGTACACACGTGCTTCCTAGCACCATATTTTATAGTTAAACCACTTTCCAGAAAAATCTAATGAATTTACACAACGCACCCAATCAGAACGGAACATGTAACTGAAACTCATAAATATTAATTAAAAAAATGAACGTTCAGCCCCAAATCCTAGTGTGTAATGATGCCACACAAGAGTATGGCAGACCGTTCACGACCTTTCATAACACGCAAAGAACGGCTGCTAAATTCACGCGCACAGAGAACAACTATGACTAAAAATAGATCAGCTTTACTACCGCTATTCTCCGTGCGACTTTGCTAGAAGCTTCCGGACTAAACTTACTTTACTTACTTACGCCTGTCACCCCTCCCCGGGTATAGACCGTCGACGAGAGACCTCCAGCGACTCCTGTCCTGTGCTTCTCCTTCGATTTTACTCCCGGTGGTTCCCAGTCTCTTGATGTCTGCTTGGAGGTCTCGACGCCAGGTGTTTCTCGGCCTGTCTCTTTTCCTCTTTCCCTGGGGGTTCCATGACAATGCCTGCCTAGTGATACTGGAAGCTGGCTTTCTCAGACTGTGACCAATCCATCCCCATCTTCTTCGCCCAATTTCATTCTCTGCTGTTGTCTGCTCTGTTCTCTCCCAGAGTCTGACGTTGCTGATCTTCTCTGGCCAGTGGATTTTCAAAATTCTTCTAAGGCAACTGTTTATGAAGATCTGTACTCTGTTGACTGTAGTTTTTGTCAATCTCCAAGTCTCTGCTCCATATAGGAGAACTGCTTTTATGTTGGAGTTGAAAATCCGGACTTTGGTGTGTTGTGACAGCTCTCTGGAACTCCACACTTTTTTTCAACTGGAGAAAGGCTGCTCTGGCTTTACCGATTCGTGCTCTGACATCTGCATCAATGCCGCCTTTTTTGTCTATGATGCTCCCGAGATAGGTGAAGGACTCCACCTCCTCCAATGGGGTGCCAGCAAGCAAGACTGGTTCTTCCCTGTTTGCGTTCAGCCTTATTGTCTTTGTTTTCTGTTTGTGGATGGTGAGGCCCATTTGGGATGAGATGTCAGCAAGCCTCGTGGTCTTGTCCTGCATTTGTTGATGAGTGTGGGACAGTAAAGCCAAGTCGTCTGCAAAATCGAGGTCGTCAAGCTGTGTCCACAGTGTCCACTGTATTCCACTTCGTCTGTGCTCTGTGGTCCTCTTCATGACCCAGTCTATGGCCAGTAGGAAGAGGAACGGAGACAGCAGACACCCCTGCCTGACACCGGTTCTGACCTGGAGCTCCCTTGTGAACTGCCCTTCGTGGATCACGCAACATGTCATGCCATCGTAGCTGCTCTTGATCAGGCGGACGAGCTTTGTGGGTACACCGTAATGTCGTAGGAGTTTCCACAGAGTCTCTCGGTCCACACTGTCAAATGCTTTCTCGTAATCCACAAAGTTGACGTACAGCGGGGAGCTCCACTCCAGAGACTGTTCCACGATGATGCGGAGAGTGGCGATCTGGTCTGTGGACTAAACTTAGCGTATCATAACAAAACCAATCCCGCTATCTGCGCGAACAATAGAGAATCTCACTGAAAAGGTACGTGATTCATAACCATGATAGCTCAAATAAATATCGGATCGTTTCCTACGATTAACACATGCATGCTCTCACAGAACAATACAACAACAATCGTAACAACCAGACACACTCATGTAGGGTTCTTGTAGAAAAACCTCAGTTGCAACAAGATTGTAGCCCACAGTGTAGTAACAGTTCCAACAGTACTTTATTCTTACGATGCACTCTCAGCACAATGCATCCACACTTTGATACACTGTCTCCCATACAATGCATGCACATATTTCCTAACACCCTCTTTTATACTATTACAGATTTTCAGAACAATCCTGCAAATTACACAACTCAACCAATCAGAAAAGAAAGCATAATCAAAATCATTAATATTCATTAAAAAGAACACTCTAGATCTATCTACAAATCTTCCACTAAAATCTAGGTGCATTCATTATGTAAATGTTACGAAATGTAGCCAACATGTGTACTACAAAACTTTGAGTCATATTTGTGGTTCACTAGAACAATCGTGCCTTTGTCAGAACCTTCCAGCTTTATCTAGGTCGGACTTTGCAACAATTTAGCGAAATGTGCAACATTGTAGTCATACACAAAAATTGATGCAATTCTCTATGCAAAAGAAAATGAATCATACTAAAAAAGTACGTGATTCTGATCTAAAATAACTCAACTGAACATTGGATCTTTCATATGATCAACACACACATGCCCTAAAATAATAACACAACCACAAACGTAACACCACACCTAAACACATGTCTTCTACCTTTTCGTTTCACAAAAATGAGCAAAAGACTTTGTTTTTGATGTGTTAACATCAAGTTTCCAGTGTTAACATCTTTACAACAATATAGTCATATAAAGAGTCAAGTGCTTGTTGGAGATCGACCCCATACGGCATCTGACAGCAAAATGCGTCTGCTTACAAAAGCACTAACAATTGCAAATACCGTATGAGGTCGAATTCAGGGTTGTTTTTTTTCTAAAGAAAGAGATTCACAATTCTTTAAAGAAACATTCCAAGTCATTCAGATATATCGAAAAAAGAAGAGAAGAAAGGTTTTCTTCATGTCTAACACCACAAAAGCTCCCCCAAAACTTGGTTTTTCACCATGCCTAAACACACATGATTTTATATGTTCGTACATATTGATTACTACCTTCAGCAACTTGCCAGTTACCTGAATTAATTAGCAGATATGCAGCTTGTGCTTTGTAATAACTGATTTTGCCATTACAGCTTTTGATGGATGTATTACCTATTTGATACATGTAATAGGCATGAAATTGCATCATCATTCAAATATGAACAGTGTTGCTTGACTTTGTCTTTTTAGGTCCTTTTATTTGTGATGGTGGTGTGAACTGCTCTCAATTTTGCATTTTTATGATCACCAGGGTGATACAGGTTTTACGTGAAGATGGCAGTTTTGGCTTTGTCGTCAAGGGATGCAATCCGGCCTACATCGAATCTGTTGATGATGGGGGTCCTGCAGAGAAAGCTGGCCTCATCGCTGGAGATTTTATCATCAAACTCAATGGACTTGACGTCAGGTATAATTTAATTAGTGCGCATCCATTTTCTGAACTCTTGTGTCACACTTTCATTTACATTATTTGTTTCTGTGGAATTTATTCCAATGTTCAGTTGTTAGCAAGCCATAACTTCATGATCACGTTTTTGTCTACCGTATTGAAAATACAGTAGACTTTGAAATGTGGATTGTTGGAGCGCGTTATGGAGAATGCACACGATGTGGATCTCGCATTCTGGCAAAGAAGTAACAAGATCAAAATGACATCACGTCTAGCTATGCAAACATTGCTAGAGAACGTACATTTGGCGCCAAAACGCCGTATATGTGTGTGTGTATGTGACAGCGACTAGAGCCCGCATTTTGTGGATGGACAAGCTTGAAACTTTAGGATATGTTTCTTAGGTGAATTCTCCGGAAGTATTAAAAAAATTTTTTTTAATTAGTTGACACGTTGACAAGAAAATGGCCATTTCACAAAAAACGGTTGATCCGCATTTGAGTGCGTAATTTTTGTTATTCTTGCTAGGTACTTTGCATACAGCTAGATTAAAAGGAGATATTGAATGAGTTTGTAATCCAGCGTTGTACCTTTTCAGCTTTTTTAATAATAATTAATTCTTTTTTGCAAGTTTTGGATCCACTATATACTCCCATCATTTTGCTGCCCATGCTAATCTTCTTCAGAATTTCTGTCACTACATGAGCCCACAGAGTGTGCTAATGGCAGGAAGCGCTGCGTCCATCTATTTGTGTGCGCCAGTGTGTGTGTTGACTGTGTTGAACAGAGGTTGGGTTAGAGAGGAGGGAAATGGATCAGAAGGATAAGTTTAAAAACATGAACAACTCTGAATGTTCCTAAAAGAAAAACACATGTGAGCTCCAAACAATACAGTAGACTTTGGGGTGAAAGCCTCATCATGTTAGTGTTTGAGAGAGAGAGGGAGAACACTTTTAACTTGATCCTTCCATGCCAGCTTCTAGACATGATTTCTCTACAGCCATTGCAGATTCATAACTGGTCAAACCTTTCCTGCCTCAGGCTTACATATTATAAGAATGAGACCAGCAAGAGACACAGATCCTCATGAGCCCTTGCATATGTGTGTGTGTGTGTGTGTGGGGGGGGGGGGCTCTTGTGAATCTGTGTCTCTTGCATGTGGATGTTGTTTGCTGCCATTTAGATACATTAAGAGTAAATACGAATGAGGTTAGGAGAAAATAAGGATCCTCATGAACCCCCCATATATGTGGGGGCATATGTGGATCTGTATCCCTTGCATGTGGATGTTGCTCACTGTAAGCAAAAGATGTATAGATCCAGAGAGACCACAAGATGCATAAATATTCATGAGCCTCTGCATGAAGGATGTATCTGCATTTGGATGTTGTTCGCTGTTTGTATTTTTTGCAGGAGATGTGACCATGATCATCTTGTGGAGCTGCTACAAGACAGTGGGTCCACACCAACTCTGCAAGTGCTGCGGTGCCCAGCAGGGCACATCCCCAACTTGTGTTAGTATTTCCATCGTGTAGCTGTTAGTAGGTCATTGTTTCCTCAAAAACATTACCGATGCCATTACTACAATGGAACAACCTATAGCTTACATAATTTTAGCCCAAAAACTTACGACGTGTGCCTTTAGGGCCAGGGGAGGCCACCTAGGGGTGCCGCGACCTAGCACCCGAGGTAGCCTCCCCTCTGACCCCATACGGGTAACTGCGAGAGAAGCCAAACCAGTTTTCTCCTTTAGCTTGCAGCGTCTAGACGTGCTTTAGCCCTGCAGTGTGCCTACGGCTGTGTATGGTTCTAGCCTTGTGGTTTCTGCGACTTTGACTTTGTTCCCGGCTGTGCTTTCACCTTGCCTTGGAACTTGGACTGTTTTCCTTGTGTACCTTACTAGTGACTTTGCACTTCGAGTGCCTGCCTTTGGCGGAACAAGTCTTGGTTCCCGGACGAGCCTGGCCTTGGAGCCAGGCCCTTAGCTCCACGTGGGGCACTGTGCTACACCACGTGTTCCGGCACTTAGGAACTTTTGCACCGTGTGTTGTGCCTGGCTCGGAACCCTCCTCTGGCATACAGTGTGCTTCTTCTTCGGCGGCCCAGGACATTTTTGCCAGTTTGGACTGCGGGGACGTCTTCGTCGACCCAGCCTCTTCCCGGTCGTGGGACCCCCTTCTTCTTCGACTCAGGTTCTGCGAGATGGCCAGGTAAGGTCTCGGTGTTTGCCAGCGCCCCACACCCTTGGCGCTGTGCGGCGGCTTCACTTTTTACCTTTAGTTTTAATGAAATGCTGAACTCATGGTCGACGGAAATAGCGGGGAATGGTGCGTGGTTATTTCGTCTCGTGGCCTTCAGCTACAACCGGTCGCCTTGTAGTTTCGCCTCTATGTTGCAGTTATCAAGTGCGTACCTGCACCCGTTGTGGCGATTTCCAGTGGCCGAGTGACACGCATGCGCTTTGCCTCCCCTGCTCTGGTTGTGCTTTCGGCCACACCTGTGACGTCTGCGCACCCTGGGTGGAGGAGCAGTGGGCCCAGCTGAGGAGTTTTTATCGGCATGAACGAGGATCACCGCTCTCACGCAGTCACATGCCTGCATCGGCCACGGACCCACCAAGACGCACCCATGCTGCTGTTGGGGGACAGCATACTACGATCCCCCTTGCGCACCCACTTTCTCGATTCAGATCCGCAGTGAGTCCGCTCGCCCCGCTTTGAGGAAAACATTCGGCCGCCAGACCTTGACGTTGGGGGACGGTTATCTCCCCCCTTGCGCACCAGCTCGCTCGAGCCTGGTCCGCAGCGACTTCGCTCGCCCCGCCTTGTGGAAACCAAGCCTCATAAGATCGGAAGAAAGAAGACGAGAGACGGCAGTGGACGCCACGCCTCACCGACGCCAGACCCTCGGCATTGTCGTGCGGCCACCGACTTGCGACCCTGGGTTTGCGATCGTTTGGACACGGCCCGCTCGCGACACAGCCCCCGCCCTCGTACGCCCCCTCGGACCGAGGACCTACGGCTCCACGGCGCGTCGCCTCGTCGCCCACCCCGCTCTTCGGTCTCTGCTCGCTCTTTGCGCCATATGTCTCCATCTGCTTCAGCCTCACGGACTCCTTGCCCTCCTCGTCGGTCTTCTCTGCGGGCTTCGGAGGATCCCTCGTCTGGTCGTCGCTCCTCCCAGTCGGTGGCCTCTTCCTTCATCCTTTCTGCGCCTGGTTCGCGGCTGTTTTCCCCACCCCCTCCCTGGCGACCCTCCCCTCGCCGTCCCCGCTCCCCCTCCCCTTTGCGGCGTCGACCTCGCGCTCGCCGCTCTTCTTCACGTGGATGCTTGCCCCGCTGGACTCGCTGCTCCTGTTCGCACCTTCGCAGCCGCTCGCCTCGGTCTCAGTCTCGCTCTTCCTTGCTGCGGTGGCCACCGCCCTGGCCCCTGGTGCGTCGCCCTTCTGTGCCTCCCGTGGATGTCGACACTCTCAGCATCGCCCCAGAGGATTCCGCTTCGGCCCTCTTCAGCCGTTCGGCCTCGTCGCACGCCCACTCGCCGTCGGCTCCCTCTTCACCTACACTGCGTACAAATAGGGAGGAGACCCTTGCCTCCCTCGACGATGCAGTGCACCTGATTGCTTCGTGTCTTCCCCCTGACGCCTGTCCCCCATCGCTGCCCCCCAAGTGGAAGCTCTCGGCCTTCGTGGATGCGGATCGCCCGACCAAGCGGTTTCGGTCCCGGTTTTTCTCAACCTTCGGGATTCCAGGGCCTTCGCGACGCCTTCTCCGCTCTCCTTCAGCAGGGTTTGAGCTCCGATGCGGGCTTCTTCTTCTCCGACACCCGCTGGCCGGCGGTACGCTGGACACTCCCAGAGCTTTGCTACCGCCCTCCCAGCAGTGGACCTGGCCGCGCAGCAGCAAGCTGGTGGACTTCGCACCGCGCGCCGTTGCATCCCCCCCGGCCTGGAATGGACAGCGATTCTCATCCGCAACACCCTCGCCTGCGCTGGTTTCCTCGGCTTGGCCTCGCAAGCTGTCATCTCCCTTCTGGAGCAGAATTGGCAGGTGTCGGTCTCGCCGCTTTTAGGGGACATCCTCACCCTGGCCGTGGCCTCCAACCGGGCGGCTTACCACGCTTCGGTCAACACCATGGCTGCTGCTGCGAACTGCGACCTGCTCCGCCGGGATGCGGTTCTCTCTGTCTGCCCCGGCCTTCCGCAGGATTTACCACGACAGCTGCGACAGGCCCCGCTGGGTGATCCACTCCTCTTCGGTCCTGCCTGGCAGTCGGTGAAGGACGCGAATAAGGACCTCTGGCCTTCCCGCGCCACCTCCTCCCGGTTTCAAGCCGCCCGCAAGGCCCTGGGTCATGCCCTGTGGACCATTAGACCTGCCCCACACCCGCCCTCTCGGCGCGGCCACCTCCTGCCTCGCCCCCCCTGGCTTCCCGTTTGCGCCCGCCCACTCTCCAACCCCACCCCCACCTCCGCCCCCACCTGGCCCAGGCCCGCCCGCCGCCCGGCGCGGGGTAGGGCCCGGTGACTTCCTCCCCCCTGCGCCCCCGCTGACCGCTCTCGGGTCTCCTGTCGGCGGGAGGCTTGCCCTCTGCAGCGACGTGTGGCGATCACTGCTCCCGGACAACCCGTGGATCCTATCCACTGTTTCCGAGGGCCTCCTGCTCTCCTTTTGGACCCTGCCGCCCCTTTGGCACAGCCCCGTCTGGACGTCCGCCCCTTCAGATCGCGTCAAAGCACCTGCGCTCCAAGGGGAGATCTCCGCTCTGCTGTGGAAGAACGCCACGGAGGTGCTGTCGCGTCACGACTCACCCGCCTTCTACAGTCGCCTCTTCCTGGTCTCCACGCCCGGCGGCAGGTGGCGTCCAATCATTGACCTCTCGGCGCTGAACAAGTTCATCACCGCGCCATACTTCCGTATGGAGACCGCCAGAGCTCTTCACGCTGCGGTTCAACCCATGGACTTCACCGTCAGCCTGGATCTAGCGGACGCTTACCTTCACGTCCCTGTGCACCCGGCCTCCAGACGCTACTTGCGCTTCGCCTTCAACGGCGTAGTCTACCAGTTCCGCGCTCTCCCCTTTGGCCTCAACCTCAGCCCCTGGGTTTTTACCCGCCTCATGGATGGCATCATCGCCAAGGCCCGGCAGACTTCGTCGAGCCCCACTTCGAATTACCTCGATGACCTGCTCCTGCGCAACCTGTTGGCGCCTGTCCTTGCAAAGGACCAAGATGCGTTACTGGTCCTCCTCGACAGCCTCGGCTTCATCGTCATCTTGGGCAAGTCGAACCTCGCCCCGTCCTGCCGCTTCGTCCACCTTGGCATGGAGTTCCTTACCGACCTCAACCTGGTGCGACTCCCGGAAGTGCAAATTCAGAAGTTGGTGAACCTGGCTCGTCTAGTGTCGCAGGAGGAGGCAGTCCCTGCCAGAGTCTGGTTACAGCTCCTGGGCCTGATGAGTGGGGCTGCGGATCTCCTTCCCCTTGGCTGTCTCCACTTGTGCCCGCTTCAGCTCCACCTGCTTCTTCACTGGCGACCCTCGACTGGCGATATCGAGGCTCCCGTACCGGTCCTTCCCTTGCTTCTTCTGCACCTCCGCAGCTGGGCGGACCCCTGGCTCGCGACCGGAGTCCCACTCCTTACTCCGCCCCCCCCCGGTTGTCCCTTTGTGTTGACGCCAGCCGCTCTGTCTGGGGCGCGCACCTGCTGCCATCCTTCACCACGGCTTCCGGCAGCTGGCCACCAGACTTCGCGGTCAGACACATCAACTGGTTGGAGCTACAGGCGGTTTGGCAAGCCCTACTCGCATGGGAAACGACTCTCAGACGCCAGGAGCTGCTCGTCCTTTCCGACAACTCCACGGTAGTGTCCTACATACAGAAGCAGGGCAGGACTTGCTCCCCTTCCCTCTGCATTCTTCTTTACCGGCTCTTCCGTTGGTGCGAGGATCGCAGCATCTCCCTCCAAGCAAGACATATCCCGGGTCACCTGAACGTCCTCGCGGACTCCCTCTCGTGACGCGATCAGCTACTCCATACCGAATGGGCGCTTTGCCCAGACATCTTTCGGAATATCTGCGCCACGTGGGAGACCCCGCTTATCGACCTCTTTGCGACGAGGTGGAACCACCAGCTTCCCCTCTTCGTCTCGCCCATTCCGGACCCCCTAGCCTGGGCAGTCGATGCGCTCTCCATCCCCTGGGACGGCCTCTGCGCTTCCACCGTCCTGGTCCCTAAGGTCCTTCTCAAACTCAAGGGATGCAACGCGACCCTGTTGCTAGTGGCGCCGTTCTGCTGGACCAAGTCTTGGACCACCGACCTCCTCAACCTCGCCACGGGCCCCCCGCTGTGGCTACCCATCCCCCGCACGATGCTCAAGCAACCACGCCAGGCGCTTTACCATCCGTGCCCCGAGCGACTCCTTCTCCACGCTTGGAGATTGTGCGGCGCGCCCTCGTCGCTAGAGTCTTCTCGGGTGAGGCAGTGGCAGCTATCGCTGCAGGCCGCAGACCCTCGACCCTGCGAGTCTATGAGGGAAAATGGAGAGTGCTTCGAACCTGGTGCGACCTCCGTCACCTCTCCCCTACCGATCTGACCTCCCCCCAACTTGCCGAGTTCTTCCTCTGGCTTTTCGCCGAACAGCACTTGGCACCGATCACCATAAGGGGCTACCTCGCCATGATTGCGGACACTTACCATCACTTGGGCCGAGCGGACCCCGGCAAGTGTAAAGATCTCGCTGACCTTATGGCCCACTTCGGAATACAACAGCCTGCCCTCTTCTCCCTGATCCCACGCTGGGATCTGCCCTGGGTACTCACCTGGCTGAACTCCAAGCATTTCGAGCCGCTTCTCCTAGCAAGCCTGGCCGACGTGACGTGAAAGACCTGCTTTCTCTTCGCCCTTGCTACAGCCTCCAGAGTGAGTGAGCTGCACGTGCTCTCTGTGCGCCCCGCCTGCCTGCAGTTCAGGTTGGATGGCTCCGTGCAGCTACTGACAGACCCGGCCTTCTTGGCCAAGACACAGTCCCCATTGACAGCCGCCCAGGTGATCACTGTGCGACCGCTGAAGACGGTCAGCCCCAACAGGGAAGTCAGACAGCAGGACCCGGTGAGAGCCTTACGCGTGTACCTACACCGAACCAAGCCGCTCCGCCGGGGACGGACCCGCCTCTTTCTCCCTCTGTCCCCAGGTAGATAAGACATCTCAGCCCAGACGATCTCTTCCTGGCTATGATGGGTGATACGTTCTGCCTAGCAAGACCTCTGCCCCGACGCTGCCACGCGACTTCACATCAGGGCCCATGAGGTCAGAGCCATGGCTGCCAGCGTTGCCTTCGACCGCAACTGTGCTGTTCGAGACATTGTGGCTGCCGTAGGCTGGCGGACCGAGTCGACCTGCACCCGGTTCTACCTCCGAGACCTGGCTGGCCAGCGAGATAACCTGGCCCTGGTGGGGGACATAGCGGTGGCGCAACTCTCCCTCCCGGCGCCTTTGGCGCCGTAGGTAATCCTTTAGCTAAAATTACCTGGAGCTTGCGCCGGGGAGGACGGGTCGTGCTAGCTCGGTCGGTTACTGGGTTACGCGGCGCCCGCCTCCTTTTCGCAATTCTTCTATTGTAGTAATGCAATCGGTAATGTTTTTGAGGAAACAAATGAATTTTTCTCTAAAATGTAATTTTTCGAAAAATACTTACCGATGCCATTACTCGGACGGCCCTCCCACATGCCCTGCTCGCTGCTGGCGACTAAACAAAGAAAACTGGTTTGGCTGCTCTCTGGGGTGGGAGGGGAGGCTACCTCGGGTGTAGGTCACGGCACCCCTGGTGGCCTCCCCTGGCCCTAAAGGTACACGTCGTAAGTTTTTGGGCTAAAATTATGTAAGCTATAGGTTGTTCCATTGTAGTAATGGCATCGGTAAGTATTTTTCGAAAAAATACATTTTAGAGAAAAATTCATTTTTCATTTATGAGTATGAGGGTGCCCTCACAAGCCTTGTAGGTTAGGGCCCAAAACCATGATGATAATGATTTATTGTTTGAATATGACTCATAAGCTGGTATTTTTTTTTTTATCATGCTACACAGTACAAGCCACTCATGTGTCCTAACTCTTAAAGCTGTTAGGATAAACTCCCCAAATTCTAGAGATACAGTCGATGATGCTTAAGTTGAACTCCATCATGATAAGTTGAATTTTTCACAGTTGTTCACTTAAGCGTTGTGTTTTTCTATGGACCAACATTATGTTCTTAACGCACAACATTTTTCTAAGATAAGAAAAAGATATGAAAATTTATGTTGAAACAGACAAAAAGAACCGATAGAGGGTTTTATGACAAAAGCACACCAGAATTTGCTGACACCTAAAATGAATCTCTCAAATGCTGGGGTCAGACAGACAGAGTAATAAACGGGACACTTCTGGTGACATCTGTAACCAGACTCTAAAAGCATATATAATTCAGGATGGTTTTGCCTGTAGCAATTTTTTCCAATCCATGATTGAAGGAATTGACACCCAAATGAATAACCTTCAGGACGTAAAGTTCAACAAATTCCTTGCATGTGGCTGAGAATTCAAGCTGTTGTCCATCTTTCCATCCTAGTAAAGTTAGACACATCTTCTTTACAAACATATTACAGAGCTAGAGATGAGTACACTTTTTATTTCTATATGGTTACCATCAATAATGATCAACAAATAAAGAAGAGAGAATACACGTACCGACTGACTCATTTTGTGGTTGTTCTCCTCAATTCCGTACAGTTGTTACTTGTTTGGCTGTAAACATATAACAGTACTAATTAACAATTAAAAAGAAAACACAAGACATATAACGCAATGGAAGCAATCAAGAGGTCTGCTCTAGGGTGGGCTTTGATTGCTAAACTTTCCTGATAAAATGGGTCCTCAATGTTGTCTTGGCTCATGGGAGACTCTCCACTCTTCTTTTTACAATCCACGTGAGTATGCACACATAACAGACGTCTTCAGGTAAACATCCTTGGAACTCCCCTACGAACAAACGACTGAGGAGAGCAGAGAAGTCTTTCATTTCATTACATTCAGACTTCAAAAGCTGTTAGCCTCTTTGTTCAGCATTATTGTGTGACATACTGTGGACATTTGAATACAAAGTAGGTATTGTCAACTATTGATCCGCCATTGTCGGGAACAGGTCGCTGTCAAAGTCGCCCATAAGCACACACTTTACTGTTTAATTCTCTCTCTCTCTCCTCAATAGTTGTGTCAGTGTGTCTCATGCTCCTTGAGTTGTATTGCTGATTTTGTTGATTCTGTTATTGCCAAACTACGCTTTTAACATTCCAGTTTATTTCAGGTTCTCAATGCATTAAACTATTATGATCTGCGTGTGTGTGTGTGTGCCTGCGTGTGTGCATGCGTGTGTCTGTGTGACTGCGTGCATCTGTATATTAGCCTTTTGATATTCATGTTTTGTTTTTCCATTTAAATTAGTTCTTGTACACATGTAGTACGTGCATGTGTGTGTTATGAGTGTGTGTGTGTGTGTGTGTGTGTGTGTGTGTGTGCAAGGGTATGATTGAAGAAAGGTCTCTGTGCCTAATCATTTATCCTTGGGATGTAAAGTTTCATTTCATCTCTCTCTCTCTCTCTCTCTCACACACACACACACACACACACACACACACACACACACACACACACTCACACACTCACACACTCACACACACACACACACACACATACACACACACACACAATGAAACATGATCAGTAGGTGCCAGTGTGAATGTCGCTGTGAGTTCAAAAGACCATAAATATTTTGAATTGACTTATCCGAGTTTGGAAACATATTCGACTTACCCTAAAGTCGGTTTGACTTATCGAATTTGGAAAACTAGAAACGCATTCGACCTATCCAAAGTTTAATTAACTCAAACTGGACCATTTTAGAAATATGTTGTAAAATTAGTCTTAGAAGAGCAGAATTTGGTTCGACTTAAGCATTTTTCAACCTATCCGTCTGTGACTTAGGGGTATGGAACAGCATTTTAAAATAAATAGTTCGACTTTATCCGACTTTTGAGAGGAGATAAGCAAGTTTGAGTTATTCATTGTAAAATAGGGCAGGAATTTTTTTGGGGTTCGACTTAAGCATTTTTCGAAAATTGCCAGGAACTTTTTTTGGGTTCGCTTATCCATTTTCGCCATTTTCGACTTGAGCATATGGGACCAAGACTGTATAAATTTCTGAAACCTCAGTAGCTGAGCTGACCCTTCGCACCACGTGAATGTCCTGTGCTTGTCTTGTACTGTGTTTTGTCTTCAGAGTGTATGTGTGTGTGTCACATGAGCATGCGTGTTGGGTTCAGTTCATGGCGCTTTGAGCCAATTTGCAGAATTGGGAATGGCGCCTATATAATAACCGGTATTATTATTATTATACCAGTCAGAGGAGATGGATTGGTCATAATAATTCAGTGCGCCTGCCAGGTTAGCTTGGAGCCTTTACGGGCTCCAAGCTAATCTAGCAAGCACTTTGAACTGTCACGGCCAATCTCTACTGCAGTGTCATGTAATAATATGCTGCATAAACTATGGCCCATTTAGTTTTACAATTCTGATACCCTTCTACACATAGTGGCAATTAATGTGCTGACATAATAATTTTGTCTTCTTTTTCTGCAGCACCATCGATCAGTCTCAGTTCTCTAAACTCGTCTTTGTCAGAATCCAGCCATGGCTCTGACTTGCTGCCATTTGAACAGAACCATGCTGACAGAGATGGGAAGACTTTCTCTCAGAATGCAAGTGGTGTTTGTTTTTGTTCACACTCTATTGTGCAATAAATGTAAAGTCAAGGAATGGTAGCTGAATTTTCCTAATTTAACCCATAAAGCCCTGACACAAACGACAGAACCGTGGATCGACTATGACAGCACAAGGGTTATGTCAGAATAGCTCGGCGCCTTTAGGCACCAAGCTATTCCGACACCACACTTGAACTGTCATGGTTGATCTGTCTCCAGAACTGTGACATTAGGCTTCAGAAGATATCTCCAACATTTTATAATTTACATGTCATCATGGCTTGATGAGTTAAAGAAACTTTTTTTTTGTCTCGTGGGGTATGAGATATAAATGTCAGCCACTCAATATATGTACATGTATTTCATTTGAGCTAGCATTTCAAAGAGTGCTATTACATGTCAAGGAGACTAGACTGACCCATTTTGTATTTGGCTCCACCCCTTTAGTCGGGGTCCGGCAAGAATGCAACACGTGCTTCACGAAAAGAGCACGAGTGCTAGCATAGTAGAGCTCGCTATTCGACGTTGATTTTTTTTACCACTTTTAGGATGGCATATCTTCTAAAGTGTACCATTATTGGAGCTGTAAAATACTCATTACAAACTAGTTTTTGGGTTTAATCATTACAGCAATTAGGGATATTGTCAGTCAAGAGATTATGTAGTTATTTGACCCTAAAGTTAGCATTTTATGGCATGCGCAAATCATCTTATTTCACCAAATTAAGTTGTGATTTGTAATAAAATATAAAAGGTGGAGCTTTGAAATTTTGCATGACCACACATTTTATGAGATTTTTCTGATGGTAATATCACCTTTTATGTGTTTACAGTCTGAAAGTGGGGGTGATCCTAGACCTACATGACTGTGAGCATATCCCGCTACTGATTGTAAAAGAAATTCTCGTGCAGGAAATCAGTACACTTTTCTGAAGTCTATCTAAAAACGTCCCTTTCCCCCTCCCCCCCTGAAAACTTCTGCTAGTACTAGTCTGTTTACATCAATGAGGTGTCTCTCACTCACTCTCACAACCATACGGGGTCAGCGTACATGTTAGCTTCACACACAGCTAACAGATCTAATCTACAATCCAATTTAGCACAAATGCATCACACACAACTGACAGATCTACGATCAAGTTAGCAGACCAAATGTAAGTACAAGCGATTGCGTAAGTCTGTGAATACTATGGTGAAACACGGAAAAGTAGAAATTTTACTTTCAAGCATATGTAGTGATGTCTTGTGATTCTCGCACGGTTTAATTGACCATGTGGCTGACCGCAAGCTTTTCTTTCACATTCTTTCATGTCTGCCGGTCGTGATAAAGGCTTCGGGAATGGAAAAATTGTTTACGTGAATATGGATTGGGGGATTAGGAATCTGATTTACGCTCCCCATGACAACAGTGCTTTCCAGTACCGCCGAAATTGGCTAAAATAATCAAAACATTGAAGCTCTTCCATGCCCCACAAGCATAAACATCTGTTGTTATTCCGTACCGTCTGCGTGGCAGTCAAAAGCACGTGGTCTACAGCATTTTGATTGGTCAAGAGGCAAAGTCTGATTGACATTTCACCCAAAAAACAGGTCAGTCTATTCACAGAGTGTGATTATGTGTCGTGGAGTCTAGACTAATTTACTTCAATCTTTCTTCAACCAATTTCAATCAGTCATCAAAGTCGGGCGTTGTTCTATTTTCAGGCAGAGTATCTGCTGACATCAAAAGAGCGGTCTCTCATGAAACGAGCACTGCAGCATTATGAGCTTCAAAGGTACATATTTTACGGATTAATGTTGATATGGAAAGGCATTGAAATGTGGACAGCAATATTTAACTGCTATGGATTTTGGTATGTGTAATTGATTGAACTCTTGATTACTTCTTCAGGCTTGCAACACAGATGCACAGACATATCAATAGAAAGCAGATGCATTAGAAATATAATTAGTGACTAATTATACACATACATGGGTGTGACTTTTCCAGCTACAGCCGGATTTCCGGATTTAAATTTCTTTTAATTTACAATTATTTTTTTTTATCACTTAAAAAGTGCCCCAAGACCCTCACTTCAAGATTCAACTTTTTTTGGGTCCCACCCATGCACATAGTTGATTTCTCTTGTGTGATTTTGCAGGGATGTTGTTGGGTTGTACTCAGGTTTGGAACCTGTGCTTGATACCCCATCAAAATGCATGCTGTGGAAATTCATACTGATTCACCTGGACCCCAGACATCGTGACTATGTCCTGCACAGAGTGGGACTACCTACACATGTACTTCTAGGTATCAAGCGCAAAAGTCCAGTACTGAAAATGATATGATCAGGATGTTATGCCGGTGTGCCAAAGGCCATCAGACACTGTTGGCCCACACACAATTGTGCTTCGGCTGACAGTGGCTGACATCAGCCCAATGGCCTTTTGCACACTGGGATAATATTTCCATAAGTGATTTATTTTTTATTTATGGTCCTTGATGGATAATAACAATATGCCATTATTTTTTTTTCATTAGATTCATCACTGCCAGAAACATTCATGCAAACACCACCCAGCTACCTGCAAAGAGCTTCACATGTGCTAATTACTTCATCCGTTGAGAAATAAAGTTTCATTTCATTTCATGAGCCCCCAGAGATGCTGTGTTCATGAGGGTTTTGGCCTGGCAGCATTTATATATGTGTGTCTGGGGATGGATTGACTGTGGTTTGAAGATTTAATTTCAGACCACAGGCAATGAAGAATTTAGCCCTATTGCTGCCAGAGGACACAGAAATCTTTGTTAATTCAATGCCAAAAAGACCCAGCCATCCAAGAAACTTGGATGCAAAGTGGTCTCAGCAAGAAGCATAGATCCTCATAAGCCCCTGCAACGGCAGGCTGTCATGATGATCTGTGTCTTCTGCAGTTGGATTGCATTCACTTGTTTTGTGCAGTGAAGGGGTTTGTTGTTATTGACTCATCATTTTTCAGAGCTTGTTGATGGGGATCACTATCAACCCTTGGGAGCACAGACAGCACAAAGGGAAAGACTTGGAAAGGAACCTAGTATGGGCCCTCCGCAGTCCTTCCATCACCACATAGATTTTCTCCTCACATCCAGGGAACGCTTGCAGTTCAAGACTGCCCTGCATTCCTACCAAGAAAACCAGTGAGCCAACTTTCCTACCAAGGCAGTTTCCCCCACAAAAATCTGAAAGGAGTTATATGCTCAGTGCGCATTATGCATTGGGCCAACATGGGCTACAGTTGGCCCTCGCAAGCAGTGCACTGGCCTACTGCAGTCACTATCGGCTAGATTACTTTTTGCTGAGCGGATGGTATTGTGCAGCCATATATTTTATTTTTTTCCTTTTTTTCTGGCTCACGTGTGAAGCAAAAGTGAGTATCTTCTGGACCAGTGGTTGTCCATCCGTATGTCATCCGCTGTCTTCCGTGGTAAACTTTAACTTTGGCATCTTCTCGGAGACTATTCAAGCTACAGTCTTCAAATTTGGCCCAAGAATACTTTGTGGCAAGACCTTTTTAAACATACCAATTTCAGTGACCTCGCACAAAGGTCAAGGTCACAGAGGATCAGGAAATATATCAAAAATGGCTATATTTTGACATTTTTTTTTCTTTCTCAAATACTATTCACAACTTCAAACCCAAACTTAGTACAAAGATACCTGATGGGAAGACCTTTCTATGCATACTAATTTGGTTGATCCATTGCAAAGGTCAAGGGTCACAAGAGCTCAGGAAATAGGTCCAAAATAGCCATATTTTGACAAAAGATGTTTTTTTCTCAATTACTGTTCATAACTTCAAACCCAAACTTGGTACAGAGATACCTGATGGGGCGACCTATCTATGCATACTATTTTGGATGACCCCTCAGAAAGGTCAAGGGTCACAAGAGCTCAGGAAATAGGTCAAAAATAGCCATATTTTGACAAGAAATGTTTTTTCTCAATTACTAATAATAATAATAATAATACATAGTTCTTGTATAGCGCCGTTCTCCAGGAAAACACTGGACTCACTGCGCATGCACAACAGCACACCCTTTCTCTCTCAGACACACACGCACAATTATACACTACTTTAAACCACCCCATCCCTTCCCCACACCTTACATTCACTTCCTCTGGGATCAGAATAGGTGGCAGTCAGTCAACAGTTAGCTAAATATGAGCTAAGTGTTAAATGCCCGACAAAAAAGGAAAGTCTTTAAGTGAGCCTTGAACTGTGACAATGTGGGTAGATTCCGCATTTCCGTTGGCAGCGCAATGAGAGAGACAAGTCTCTCATCTGCCTTCACTAGCAGACCATCCAGGACGCTCAGCACAGCAGTCTCCGTGCTGTGATCCTTTCTGTATGCCGACTGGTGCATTTCTAAAAGACCGTTTCCAGACAAATGGCTTTGTATTCCCAACTTCAAACCCAAACTTGGTACAGACATACCTGATGGTAAGACCTATCTATGCATACTAATTTGGATGACCCCTCGGAAAGGTCAAGGGTCACGAAGTCAGCAAATGTGTGTAAAATGACAATTTGTGACAGAATTGTAGTTATTATCAACATTTTTGCAAACTTTTCAGATTTGACACAAAGGTAGCTGATGATGAGACCTTCCTATGTATACTAATTTAGTGGACTCATCGCAAAGGTCAAAGGGGTTTGACAAATGTGCGAAAACTGATTAAATTTTGAGAAAACATGGATTTTGTTGGTGCAGAAGCCATCCCTTTACTTATTGTCACACATGTGTGGATTGGTCATACACGTGAGCCATAAGGGCTTTGCCTTTCTTGTTTTTTTCATGTAGTTTAAACAAAACTAAAAGCTAAATTGTCATAATGAATTCATTAATCTGTTCCCTGCCACTGGCCGCAGATTGTGTTTCTGGGATCTCTCTTAATTTAATGCTAAAGTACTTCATCCATTGGGTCAACAGGAGGCATAGATACACATGAGCCCTGCACCTGTGGGGGCTCATTAAGATCTGTGCCTCTTGCAGTTGGGTAGCCTGCAGTAAACAGGTTAATGCAGAAAAACAACAAACAAACGCCATAATGTTCACACACAGACTGTCAGCATAAGCAAATAATATTAATTTTGTGTCCACCTATTCCTTCCAGTGACCTTCAGCCATTAGTTGAGGTGATGAAGCTGATCCTGGACACTCCTTCCAAGGGAATCCTGTGGAGATGTGTTCTGCCCCGCCTCACACCCGCACACCAGGGGGTGGTCAGACAGATGCTGGACATGCCCGATGCACACAGTGGTAAGATGAGGCATATAATATTTGAGAGAATTCAGAAGAGCCATTCCCAGTTAGCAAAGGCCGGTTGGCCGACATCAGCCATTGTTGGCTTGTGCATGGCTATGAATGGGCCAGCTGCGGCTGGCATTGCCCCACTGATGCTGAGCACACTTGGTAGAAGAACTGAATGGCTGCAGTGACTGATTCAGTGAAGAAAAGTAATATGGTACTGAATGTACTTTCACTGGTTAGAGCCGGACCCTTCATGAAGCAAACGAAATAGTTCTGAATATCTCATATGTAGATATAGCAAAGTGAGTCTGTGCAATGATTACTGCCTTCTTTATTTTATCAAAATCCTTACTGATGGCATTACTACTAGGAAGGTTCGCTTAGCATACAATTTTATACATGTTTTAGCACCAAAAACTCGTGTACAGCACAACCGGGGGAGGCAACTCTAGGGAGTCGTTACCAAGAGACCCTGAGTAGCCTCCCCTGCCTCCCTAACCGGTGGCGCGATCACGTTTCCCGCCAGTCTCTTCACTTAGCTTCACCTGACCGGTCGTGTGCATCTTGCTTGCTCCAACTGTGTATGGTGGGTACCTTTGTGAACTTGGATTTACGTTGGATATTCTTTGGACGTGGGTTGCTACTTGTAGTGGTGTTGGGTCCTTTGGATTACCTACGGACTTCTGTGGATTTTCTTGGGGGTTGGTCTCTGTGGGATTACCAGGCTTGGGACATGACAAGGTAAAGCTTCGGTTACTGTCTCAGCCGGCGAATTACCGGGCGGCGGCATTGACCGGATACTATGTACGCGACCGACGGGGAGCTCGGACCCTCGCAAGGAGGCTCCGTGCACTTGCTCCGGCCTTTGTCTGTCTTGTGTTGCAGTACTCAGGTGAGGACCTGCACCAGGTGTGGAGAGTTCCAGTGGCCTAGCGTTGCCCGCGATATCTGCCTACCCTGCTCGGGCTGCTTCTCCAGTCGGACATGCAACAAATGCCCAACGTGGGAGGAGGTACGATGGTCACAGCTTTGGGCATTTTACCGGAGAGAGAGACTGGCACGCAACCCCGCGGTGACCGCAGCCTTGAAAGTATTGCAGAGAAGGGCCACCTCAGACATCGTGAGCTTGTCGGCGCGGAAAAGGGACCTGCTGCTCCCACCGGTGCCTCGGACAGAGCTGCTCCGCCTCGAGTGGAATAAAGAGTCCAAAAGCAGCCAACGGGACTTGCCCCTCTGTCAAGCCTAGGCACCAAGAGCTCCACCCTGCCTTTCGGCCTGGGATATGCCATGACGAGATTCGTCCCCTAAGGATATGCTGGCATCAGGAGCTCGGTCCCCTCGCAAGGAGAAAGTTGGGCCTCTCGCACGCCCACCAGGAAAACGAAGAGCCCAGGCAGCAGAAGCGGGGGACCACCCCTCTGAGACGTTAGTGCCTGCCAGCCTTGGGCCGGACCAGTGCCTATACCGGGCTGCACCCAGTGTGCGCCTCTCAGAGCGGGACAGGAATTTAAGCCGCTGACTGGACAGGCCATGAACACAAACTTCGGGGTCCCGAGACAGAGAACGGAGCCACAGATGAGATGAGGTTTACAGTCAGGGCAAATCAACCAAGACCGAAGCCCACCACGGAGAGAAAGGAAGCTCGGTCAGTCATTACAGCCGGCGAGATGTGGTTCCTTGTTGAGTTTGGGCCCCCGGAGCACCACCCCCCCATCCTAGGGACATAGAGAGGGACACCCAGCGGCCTCAGTCCCCGTGCACTCAGGGATGGACACTACACGATCGCGCTACAGATACCGTTCGCGAGGGGACATCTCCACTTCCCGCTCCTCCTCGCTGGACCGGCGGACAAGTTTGGGCGCGTTGCAGCGGCGGACCTCTTCGCAATGCCGGACCTCAGAGGCACTCTCCAGGAGCAGCCGATCGTCTGGCCGGACCTTCAGGGATCGATCTAGCTCGAGGACGCGGTGGCCTCGGTGTCTGCACCGGGACCACTCGGATAACAGTCGCAGAATGGACTCAGCCTGCTTTTGGCACTGGCCCAGCCTCCGCCAGCGGTCCCCGATGGTTCAGTTGGCACGCAGACTTACAGCTTCTCCCTTGACATGGGCAGTGTCGGACAACGATGAGGCGCTCAGTCTACACCCGGAGGACTTGGTGTCAGCGTTGGGCGTAGACGACATGCAACCGGCATCACCTGGCAGGCGGTCGTCGCTCTCCACCACCTTGGTCGACGCAGCTCCGGCATCGCATACTCGCTGCTCCTTGGACGAGGCATCCCGGCTCATCGCGTCATTCCTCCCTCTGGAGTACTGCCCTCTGTCTCCGTCCCTGAAGAGGAAGGCCTCGGCGATGGTCGACGCCCAAGCGTTTCAAGTCGCTCCCTCAACCGGCAGGCTTCCAGAACCTATTGGAGGCGTTCTCGGCTCACCTGCGACAGGACAGCTTTCAGAGACCAGGGCTTCTTCTCAGACTCCGGATAGCTGGAGGGGATGGATGTCAGCTTCCGCCAGCAGTGGCATGGAGGTCACTCCGAGGCGTTCTCCTGTGCCCTACCGGTTGTGGACAAGGAGGCGTTGTTGCAGGCAGGGGCATACCGCAGCCAACGGACACTGATGCGAGGTTTGGACAAGACAGCGACCTTGGTCCGCAACTCCCTGGCGTGCGCGGGGTTCCTCAAGATGGCGACGCAGTCCGTTGTCAAGTTTCTGGAGAACACTTAGAACCTCTCAACTTTGGCCCCTCTATGCGGGATACACATGGTGCTAGTGGCGGTGAATAGGGTGGCGTACCACACCTCGGCCAACTCCATGGTGGCGACCGCCAACTGCGACCTGATGCAACGGGACGATCTGCTGGGACGCTGCCACTCACTCCCAGCTTTGGTGACGACACAGCTGCGCCAGGCCCTGCTCAGGGGAACTCTGCTGTTTTGGACCGACTTGGCAGACGGTGAAAGAGAAAGCAAAGGAACTTTGGCCCGCCACTGCAGGATCCGTCGCTGCCCGCTTTCAGTCAGCCCACAGAGCCGTGGGTTGCGCCCTGCGGTTCATCAGACCCTCCTCCTTCCATCTTCCCAGAGGCCGCGGGGGAACCTTCCCCCTACCCGCGCAGTGCTCGCGCGCTTTCCCCGCACCCTCCATTGCTGGTCCCGAGGCACCCGGAAGCGAGGGGGCGTCTGGGCCCGCTGACGACCCCAATTCTCCCGCCGATTTCTGTAGGGTCTCTGGTCGGCGGGAGGCTAGCCCTCCACAGTAGCGCGTGGCATCAACTATTTTAGGACGACCCATGGATTCTATTGACCATCACGGAGGACCTGAGGATCTCCTTTCAGTCTCCCCCTCCGTTGCGACACTCCCCCTGTGGACGTGGGTACAAGGCGACAGCACTGCATGGCGAGGTGAGAGCCCTACTCCAGAAGGAGGCCATGGAGGTGGTCTCGCGTCCCGACCCCCCAGCCTTCTACAGTCGGCTCCTCCTCGTCCCCACCCCACCCGGGTCTGCCCTGGGGGACTTGGGTGGGGTTAGGTATTTTTTAGTTCCCAGGGTCACCCTGGTCAGCCCCACAGGGTGGGTTTTTCTCTCTATTCTGGGGCATGTGTTTCTGTCTACCCTTTGTCCATTCACCTGTATTTGCCTTTTTAAAACTCTCCCTACTGTCTGCACTGCCTGTAGCTCTTGATATTGGATGTGTGTTGCTAGATGGTCTTAGCTTTATTTAGGCCCCATGTGTTAGGTTTATTTAACGTATTTGACCGGTTGGCGACATACATTCAATGTTCTGTTTAGTTGTTGTTTTTTTTTACAAGCAGTGCAGGCACGTCCTGAGAAAGCCTTGTTGCTGTCGGGACGTTAAGCAATGTACAATCAAACAATCCTCCTCGTCCCCAAACCCGGAGGCAAGTGGCAGCCAGTAATCGATCTGTCGGTTCTAACAAGTACATTTCTACCCCTCGCTTCAGGATGGAGACAGCCAGAGCTCTGAGGGCAGCGGTGCAGCCCCAGGATTTTGCCATGAGCCTCGACCTAGCGGACGCAAAGCTTCACATACCCGTCCATCTGGCCTCACGGCAGTACCTACACTTCGCCTTCCGCGGGGTGGTGTATGTTTCGGGCGCTTCCTTTCGGACTAAACCTCAGCCCGTGGGTCTTCACCAGGATTATCGACGGAGTCATTACAAGGTTCCGACAAGCGGCCTCCAGCCCAACATCCAACTATCTAGATGACCTGCTCCTCCGGAATCAGATGGCGAAAGTGTTGGAGGAGGACAGGGATTCCTTGCTGACTCTGCTCCGCCGACTCGAATTCCTGGTCAATGGAGGCAAGTCCGACCTTATACCGTCATGCAGGTTTATCCACCTAGGCATGGAGTTCCTGACCGACATCAACCAGGTACAACTCCCTGAAGGGCGGATACAGAAGATAGCCGCGGTGGCACGCTGAATGTTTCGTGCGGAATCTCTCCTGGCCAGGGTCTGGCTCCAACTGTTGGGCCTACTAAGCGCTGCAGCGGATCTCCTACCCCTAGGCAGACTCTCGGCCGATACAGCTGCATCTGCTCCTGCACTGGCGCCCCTTCTTGGGCGACCTGGCAACCCTGGTTCTGGTGTTGACGTTGGTCAAGTCTCATCTCCAGCGGTGGACGGACAGAAAATGGCTAGCGTCGGGGGTGCCACTCTTCTCCCCTTTGCCACAGCTCACCATCTGCGCGGACGCAAGCCTCTCAGGTGGGGTGTGCATCTGTTGCCGGAGTTTGTCACAACCTCGGGCAGTTGGACGGGGACCACGCAGGCAGACATATCAACTGGCTGGAGATGAAGGCGATGTGGCTGGCAGATGGGAAAAACGACTCGCGCAACAGGAGTTACTGGTGCTTTCTGACAACTCGACGGTGGTGGCCTACATACAGAACCAGGGTGGAACGCGCGCACCCTCCCTTTGCATCCTCGTGTACAAGTCCTCCTGTGGTGCATTGATCGGGGCATCACTCTGTGGGCGCGGCACATCCCAAGCCATCTCAACGTACTCGTGGACTCCCTCTCGCGCCGCGGCCAGCTTCACACAGAGTGGTCACTGCGCCAGGATATCTTCCAGCTACTCTGCGTGCACTGGGAGACGCTGATTATCGACCTCTTCACCACGAGGTGGAACAAGAAGCTGCCACTCTTTGTCTCCCCCATACCAGATCCACAAGCCTGGGCCATAGACGCGCTCTCCATCCAGTGGGATGGACTTCTAGCGTATGTGTTCCCTCCCACACTGCTGGTGCCAAAGGTGCTCCAGAAGCTCAGGGGCGGCAATATGATCCTGATCCTCGTGGCCTCTTTCAGCTGGACCAGGAGCTGGACCACAGACCTCCTGAGCTTCGCCACAGACCCACCGCTGAAACTCCCCACGCCACGGACGATGCTCAAGCAGCCCCGGCAGCAGCTTTTTCATCCGTGCCCAGAGCGACTGCTGCTACACGCTTGGAGATTGTCAGGCAGGCTCTCGCAGCAAGAGGCTTCTCGGGTGCAGCAGTGGAAGCGATTGCAGTGGCTCGCAGGGCCTCTACCCGAAACGTCTACGAGGGAAAGTGGTGAGTACTCCAGACCTGGTGCGCAGTGGAGCGGCTCTCCCCCATGGACCCCCAATTGGCCGAGTTCTTTCTGTGGTTATTGTCCAAGCAGAACCTGGCCCCCATCACCATCCGAGGTTACCTGGCAATGGTGGCAGACACTTATCGACACCTGGGATGGCTGGACCCTGCAAAGGCCTCTCGGATCTGATGGCGCACTTCGACCTTCAACGGCCGGCTTCCCGCTCGTTGATTCCTCGCTGGGACTTGTCCTGGGTGCTCACCTGGCTCAACTCTGAACGATTCGAGTCTCTACCATTCGCGCGGCTTGGAGACCTAACCAGGAAGACCTGCTTCCTGCTCGCCCTCGCCACAGCCTCCCGGTTTAGCGAGATACATGCCTTCTAAGGTGCGACCCTCCTGTCTCCAACTCGGGGCCGATGGCTCGGTGCAGCTCCTCACCGACCCTAAGTTTTTGGCCAAGAACCGCCTCCCAGCGACTGCGCCTCAGGTATTGACCGTCCACCCACTCAGGGCAACAGACCAGTCCTGGGAGTCCCGTCAACAGGACCCTGTCAGGGCACTTAAAGTATACCTGCGCAGAACTAAGCCACTGAAATAAGGGCACTCGCGCCTATTCCTGCCCTTGGTTCCAGGCAGACGAGACATCTCCACGCAGATGATCTCTTCCTGGCTACGCTGGGTCGTCCGGTCTGCATACAAAGAGCTCTCCCCAGAACAGGCCAGGATGATGCGCATCCGGGCACATGAGGTCAGAGGAGTGTCTGCGAGCATCGCCTTTGACCGCAACTGCGCAGTGAGAGACATTGTGGCTGCCGTGGGTTGGCGGACCGAATCTACCTTTTCACGCTTCTACCTGCGAGACCTATCTGGCCAGCGCGACAACCTGGCCCTAGTGGAGGACATCTCGGCTTCGCAGCACTCCCTCCCGGCGCCACAGGCACCATAGGTAACGCCTATCTAAAATTGTCGGGAGTGGGCACGTGAGGGGTGGGGGAGGGGGAGGGGGGGGGACTTGACAGTTAACGCATGGAGGTGCCCGGGCAATGGTGTACCAGGGGATGCATAGGGGGGGGGGATAGGGGGGGGGGAGGAGGGGGGGGGGCGCACCCTCCTCCTATTCGCCATTCTTCCTAGTAGTAATGCCATCGGTAAAGATTTTGAGAAAATAAATGGATTTTTCTCTAAAATGTATTTTTTCTAAAAATGAAAATTTCGGAAGTCTGCATATGTACAAGCTTGAAAATAGGGTAAATGCTTCATTAAGGGGGTGTCTAAGAGAGCCTCCGAGCATATTGCAATTGAATGTCTCATTGAAGAGTTAAATGACTGTTTATAGAAAGTTGGTTGACCCACATTAGAGTCCGTAATATTCACTTTAAATCTTGGATATTGCTAGTTTGGAGAAAGACATTAGATGAGTTTGTTGTTAGCCAGTTTGTACCTCTTCAACATTTACGGAGACAAGAATTCATGTCAGAAAAGAAAATCTCAAAGTTAAGAATCCCCAACTTGTGGAGAGGAATCAGACAGTGACCGTGACGTAAAAGCACAAGACACATCAGTGTTATCGAATGTTTCTTAATTGATGCAACACGCTAGCACGTCCATATGAATTGACGTAATATCGTTGACAATTTTAGTTAGTTAGGACAATTTGATTTACTTATTTAATTACAATCTCTATCTTTGTTATGATGTCTGCGGAGGGTATTGTGCAAAAGTTGGAAAATGCATGCAAGCTCATAGGCCTATAGAAGAGACTTTGTGAGCTGGTTCAACCTATCTTGTTTAATGTTGAAAGGACATTTGAGTATCATGTGGTAGAGTCTGTGCAATGGTTATTGCCTTTCTTTTTGTTTAATGTGGAAAGGACATAATATCTTGTGGTACTGCTGCTGTTCCATCCAAAAAATAAAAGGATGCGAAAATTGGCATAATATTATTATTCATTTGCCCTCACAGTTTCTGGTCTGTCACTGTCTGCGATGGACTCGTACATTGGCTCTTATGATGAAGGGTCACAACAAGTCGACACAGCCACAAACACAGAGGAAGATATTTTGTATGGTATGTAGATTGTTTTAAATCAGGAATGAATAGTGCTTTTTGCTTAAAATGAAGTATTTCCAAGGATTGTTTTGTATATGTGTATGTACACCATCGATAGAGCCTTTAAAAAATCAAATGTTTAGTAACAAAATATATTGTTAGAAGTTGAAGTAATTACCAGTATCAGTTGCTGGCTTCTTGCATATATATCTGTATACAGGTCAGCCTTGAAATTTTGTGATACCTGGGAGCCATAAAGTCAGAAAGCGTTACTAGCATCCGTTTTAATGTTGTGCTAGACGTATGTTGGTTTATGAAGAAAAACACACATCAAGCAAAAAGTCCTCTGGCCAGCTCCAGCTTTTGTTGGCCCGCACACAGCCACATACAGGCCACTTAGTATGGCAGGAGTCGGCCAGAGGACTTTTTGCTCATTAGATATCTACTTGGGAGCCACATGCCTGATTGCATTATATCCAATTTTGTTTCAGGTGATGGGAAAGAGATGGAAGCAAAAGATGATGGAGTAAGTGTCAACATTTCAGTGTCGGTCTGATTGATGCACTGCTGATTTTCTTTTTTCAAACTCATATTGTCGTCATGGTGTTTGTGGGATAAATTGCACAGATTGGCTAAAGTTTTAAACCCATCACTGCCAGGAAAACAGGAATTTGATCCAACTGCAAGAGACATAGATCCTCATGAGCCCCTACAGTTGCAGAGGCTCATGAAGATCTATGCCTCTTGCTGATATCACTTTTGGAAGCTGGAGTTTTTTTGGTGCTGTATTAAGAAAGATTTCAGAAACGCAATTTGCATCCACTGGGAGTGAAAGGGTTAAGTATATGACACCAAGTTTTTCCATGTTAGGGAGGCCTCTTCTTACATAAAGCATAAGAGGAGATGTATCAGCCATGGTAGTTCAGGGGTAATACTGTATTAGCTTGGTACCTTGGTAGGCACCTTGCTAATCAGGTTTTACACTTGAACTACCATGGTCAATCTGTCTCCCACAGTAGCATGTCCAAGCTATTAAGATTAGTTAAATGGCCTGAAGTTTTACAAGGTGGATTTTTCTGAATTTTCTCCATAGACCTCGATCTCCTCAGAAGATGAGAATGACAGCAGCATTGGCTCAGACTCTCTGTCAGGGAGAAAACCACTCAAGCTGAAAGCAGCAGCAGGAGCTGGCAGAGCGGGAACACAGAGGGAGGACCAGGCACTGCTAAAGGAACTGCTGGCTACTCGCAGAGCTGTGGAAGAGGTGAAAGAAGCCATCAAGGGTAGAACAGGTTTGTTCTGAATATCATTCTCCCTCACTGATGACAAAGGCGTTTCGTGTGCATTTTCAGCTCATCTGGTGGGTGTGAGTGCGGCTAACCAGTCCAAACCTTATCCACACACACAAGAGCAGTGTGGGCACATGAGAATTTACACTTTATAAATTTATGAAGTATCTTCTGATGACTAAATACACACCATTTTTAGGAGATGGCTCGACCATAATAGTTCAAGGGCAGTGCCATATAGCTTGGCTTGAGGCGCCAAGCTAATCTAGCAATAACTTTGAACTATGTGATCCGCCCATCTCCTCTCACAGCAAAAGAGATGGAGTTCATATATATTGCCACCCATCAATTTTTGGCTCATATGTGATAGCAAAATTGAGTCTATGTAATGGGCCATCCATCGTCAGGCAATCATCTGTGGTCAATTTTAACGTTTGGCATTTTCTCGGAGACTATTCAAGCCTCAGACTTCAAACTTGGCCCAAGGGTACTTTGTGGTATAAGCTTTCTAAACATACCAATTTCAGTGACCTCTTGCAAAGGTCAAGGTCACAGGGGGTCCAGAAAGGGGTCAAAAATAGCCAGACACAAATACTATTGTTTTCTCAAAATACATTCCCGATGACATTACTATTAGGAAGATATGCCTAGCTTACCAATTTCAGCCTAAGAACCTGTTGTGTTTTTACACAACCAGAGAGGCAACCCTAAGGGGCCGTAACCAGGGACCCTGAGTAGCCTCCCGTCCCTGCCCATCCGGTCACGTGCCATGTGGTGCCATGTCAGTCTGTTTGCTTAGCTTACCGTGAACAGTTGTGTTCTAGCCTACAGGACCTTTGGCTGTGTACGGTGTGACCGGTCGTTTCGGATTACGTGTGTTCCTTGGATTACTTGTGGTTCGCCTTCGTTGCCTTGGATTTACTTGGTTGTGGGTGTGGTTTCCACTGGGATTACTGTGTGCCTTCTGGGACTTTACCGTCCCGCCCGGTGTTTTCTGAGGGATCTGTGGCAGGTTCCCCTCCCCCCCCCCCCCCCCCTACCCCCCCCCCCCCCCCCGCCCCCACCTCCCTACCCCCCCCCCCTACCCCCCCCCCCCCCCCCCCCGCCCGCTTCCCCCCCCTGCCCCCGGTGTTTTCTGAGGGATCTGTGGCAGGTTCCCCTCCCCCAAACCCCCCCCCCCCCCCTACCCGCCTCCCGGCCCCCCCCCCCCCCCCCCCCCCCCCCCCCCCCCCCCCCCCCGCAGCCATGGCAAGGTAAGACCTCGGTTCATGCCCTCGACCGGCGCTTAGTGCCCGGGCGGCGGCTTCGACCGTGCATGCTTTTTGTTTAATTGTACGACACTCGATTCGAATGCATGAACACTTTTGGCGGGGCCACAGGGAGCCCATGCCCGGTTGCCTTTTACGTCTGATATGTGTTGCAGAGCTGCCAAGTTTGCACCCCCACTGCAGTGCGGCGACTTCCAAAGGCCGTGCTATACCCATGCGGTCTGCCTCCCCTGTTTTGGCTGCGCCTCCGACCACACTTGCGACACCTGCGCCGGTTGGCCGGAGGAACTATGGTCGCTGCTTTGGAGCTTTTACCGGCGCAAGCGCCCTATGGACCGGCTGCCATTGCACCCGCCCGCCACGGCGCCCCCCTCCGTGGCAGGAGAGGAGACCAGACGCGCCCGCTCGCAACTTGGGGAGAGGACAACACGTCAGGCCCCGTACTTACTCTGCAGGTCCCAGGACTTCGTTTACCACTGGTTCCACTGCCCCCCCTCGGACCTGGCCCGCCCGCTCCTCGGAGGAGTCCAACCGGCAGTGTGCCTGCCTCATTGAGCCCACAATTACCCCGTATGGCGGTGACTGACATGTTGGGCCCTGACGCATCTCACGGGAAGAAGCCCGCTCGCTCCCCCAGGGAGTCCGGCCTCATAGAGGCTGGCCCTGAGCGACTCCTGTTGCCCCATTCCACGGCTGCTGACGCATCTGACCGGAATGAAGAAAGGCCCGCCCGCTCCCCCAGGAAGACTGGCAGGCAGTGCGCCTGCCTCACTCAGGCTGGCCTAAAGAGGCTTCCGTCACCCCGTCCCATTACCTCTGGCAGACCTGGTAAGCCGCACGACGCTAGGAGCTCCTTGCGGCCAACGGCCATACCACGTTGAATACTCTGGTTCTCTTCTGATCACCGAAGTTAAGCAACGTCGGGCTCAGTGAGTACTTGGATGGATGACTGCCAGGGTACACCAAGTGCTATTAGCGCATGCTTCTCTGCCTCTAAGGACCGTGATGTGCAGTGCGACGGCCGACGCAGCCCCTGACCCTCCTCGCCTGGCCACTTCTCACGCCTCGAGGCCCTCGCCCACCCACACGCTACGTCCCGGCATGCCTCTCCTTACTGGCCCCGGCGTCCGTCACCTTCCTCCTTGGGGCACTTTGGGAGGAAATTGCCCGATCGGACCTGACAGACTTGCCCACCTCATCACAGTCGCCGCTCCCCCGGGACAGGCGGCCCGCTCGCTCCAGCACTGTCTCACCCAGTCGCACCCCTCGGCACGCCTCGCACTCTGCTTCTCCCCTCCTTCAGCGAAGGAGCTCCGGGGGGGGGGGGGGGGGGGGGGGGGGGAGTCATTCCCGCCCTTCCCCCACCCCCGGACGATGCTAGCGAGACCCCGGCTCTCTCGCCTTCTCCCGCACGGCTGGTAGTCTTCTTCCCAGCGCTCGGCAGTCCTCCCGGAATGGTTCCCACCCCCACCCACTGGTCAACTCGCCCCCCTCGCTTCGCTCGCGTACCCCGGACAGCCCCTCATCGCTGGCGGCCCTCCGGGGCTTTGTGGGCGGAGACTCTCCGGTCTTCGGATGTAGCGGCTTTCTGGTTGTTACCTGTCTTCCCTCGGAGGCCTGCCCGCCGTCCCCCCCGCCCAGAGGAAGGCCTCTGCCTTCGTCGACGCCACCCGTCGGCTCAGGTTTAAGTCGCTCCCCCAGCCCCTGGGCTTCCGGGACCTCGCGGACGCCTTTGCCACGCAGCTGCAGCAGGGTGCCTCCTGTGAGGTGGTTCCCTCCTCTGTGACCCCTCCTGGCAGGCGTTAAAGGACGTGGTTTAGGACTTCTGGCCCAGCAGCACCGCTCCTCCAGCCCGCAAGGCCATGGGCTGCGCCCTGCGGATCGTCAATCCCTCCGCTCGCCGATAAAGGAAGAGGGAAGGAGAAGAGAGGAACTGCTGCGGCGCTCACCCCTGTGGACTGGAGTCCCGCCTGATCAGATCAAGGCCAACGCTCTTCGCGGCAAAGTTGCCGCTCTACTACAGAAGGCCGCCGCGGGGGTGGTCACTTGGCTCGTCTCGCCAGCATTCTACAGCTGCCTCTTCATGGTCCCCAAGCCAGGCGCTGAACAAGTACATCGTGGTCCCGTCGTTCCGCATGGAGACAGCCAGAGCCTGCAGGGCGGCTGTGCAGCCCATGGACTTCGCCTCAGTCTGGACCTGTCGGACGCGCTTCTACTCGTCCCTGCGCCCTCCCCCTCCTCCCCCCCCCCCCCTTCTGGCGTTACCTGCGCTTCGCCTTTGACGGCATGGTCTACCAGTTTTGGGCGCTACCATTCGGCCTCAACCTCCGCCCGTGGGGGTTCACTTGCATCGTGGACTCCGTCATCGCCAAGGCCAGACAGTCGTCCTCAAGTCCAGCCTCAAACTACTTGGACGACCTCCTCCTGTGGAACCAGTCAGCGGCCACCTTAGGGACAGACAGAAATGTGCGGCTCATGTTGCTGACTCGGCTCGGCTCCCTGGTCAACTCGGACAAGTCGGACCTCACGCCCTCCTGCCCGTTTGTGCACCTAGGCATGGAGCTTCTGACCGACCTCGACCGGATGAGACTTCCGGAACCCCAGATCCGGAAGTTGGCCTCCTTGGCCTGGCAGGTGTCCCAAGAGGAAATGGTCCCTGCCAGACTTGGCTCCAGCTCCTTGGCCTGATGAGTGCGGCGGCAGCTCTCTTACCACTCGGCAGGCTGTACTCCCGCCCGCTCAAGGTGCATCTGCTTCTCCACTGGCAGCCGTCCTCTGGTGATCTTGCTACCCCAGTGTCAGTTATCCTGATGCTCCGACCTCATCTGCTCCGCGGGCGGACCCCGCATGGCTCGCGTCAGGAGTACCACTCGCCTCACTGCCCCCCTGTTGTCTCTCTGTGTGGATGCAAGTCTCGCAGGGTGGGGCGCACACCTTCTACCGATGTTCCTCACGCTGTCCGGCTGCTGGCCACCGGACCTCGCAGACAGGCACATCATCTGGTTGGAGCTGAACGTGGTTTGGCAAGCCCTCATCGCGTGGGAGACACGTCTCCGACACCAGGATCTCCTCCTCCTCTTGGACAACTCCACGGTGGTTTCCTGCATCCAGAAGCAGGGCCCCCCTCCCTCTGCATCCTACTGTATCAGGTCCTCCGGTGGTGTGAAGACCGCGGCATCTCCCTCCGAGCGCGACACATCCCGGGCCACCTGAACGTCTTAGCCGACTCCCTCTCTCGACATGGCCAGCTCCTCCACACAGAGTGGACTCTGTGCCTGGATATCTTTCGGATGATCTGCGCTCAGTGTGAGACTCCCATGATCGACCTCTTCGCCACAAGGTGGAATCATCAACTTCCCCTCTTTGTCTCCCCCATCCCGGCTCCCCTCGCCTGGGCAGTTGACATGCTCCCCATCTCTTGGGACGGCCTCAGCGCTTACGTGTATCCTCTGACAGTGCTAGCCCCCAAGATCTGCTCAAGGGGATGCAACGCAGTCGTGTTACTGGTGGCCCCATTCTCCTGGACCAAGTCTTGGACCACCGATCTTCTGAGTCTCACCACGGGCCCTCCCCTACGGCTGCCCATCCCACGCACGATGCTCAAGCAACCCCCCCAGAGGCTGTTCCACCCGTGCCCAGAGCGTCCTCTCCTACACGCCTGGAGATTTTGCAGCACGCCCTCGCCTCTAGAGGTTTTTCGAGTGCAGCTATGGAGGCTATCGCTACAGCCCGCCGACCCTCGACCAGGCGCGTCTACGAGGGAAAGTGGCGAGTCCTACGGTCCTGGTGTGCCGACCAGCACCTCTCCCCCACCAATCTGACTACCCCTCAGCTCGCTGAGTTCTTCCTCTGGCTCTTCGGCGAGCAGTCCTTAGCACCCATCACCATCAGGGGTTACCTGGTCATGATAGCTGACACTTATCGCCACATGGGCCGCCCGGACCCCTGCACCTGCAATGACCTCGCCGACCTCATGGCCCACTTTGGCCTTCAGCCGCCAGTCCCCCGCTCGCTGATCCCACGCTGGGACCTACCCTGGGTGCTTGCATGGCTGAATTCGGACCAATTCGAACTGCTCCCCCTGGCCCGGTTCGCAGACGTGACTCGTAAGACCTGCTTCCTGACGGCCCTCGCCACGGCTGCCCGAGTAAGCGAGCTGCACGCGCTCTCCATGCGTCCTGCCTGCCCTTCCTTCCTCGCCAAGACTAGGTCTCCCTTGACCGCGCCCCAGGTGATCACCATTTGGCCGCTGAAAGGGTTGAACTTTCCCCAGGAGATCAGGCAGCAAGATCCGGTGCACGCCCTGCGCATCTACTTGCACTGATCCAAGCCTGTCCGGAGGGAACGGTCCCGCCTCTTTCTGCCGTTGTCCCCAGGCTGAACAGACATCTTGGCCCAGACGATATCTTCCTGGCTACGCTGGGTCATCCTGTCTGCCTACCAGGTCCTCTCCCCAGAGGGAGCTAAGAGGCTAAGGATCTGCGCACACGAGGTTAGAGCCATGGCCACGAGCGTCGCCTTCGACCGCAACTGTGCTGTCAGAGACATCATGGCATAACCTTCACCCGGTTCTACCTCAGGGACCTGGCAGGCCAGCGAGAGAACCTGGCCCTAGTGGGAGACATCGCCGCAGCGCTACACTCCCTCCTGGCGCCGTAGGCGAAGTTTAGCTGAAATTGTCGTGAGTTTGCTCCGGGGAGGGTGGGTCTGGCACTTATTCAGGGGGTAATATTGTGGGCGGCACCCTTGTTCTCTTCACTATTCTTCCTAATAGTAATGTCATCGGGAATGTATTTGAGAAAACAAATGAATTTTTCTCTAAAATGTATTTTTTTCGAAAAATACTTACCGATGACATTACTCGTAGGACCCTCCCACCTGCCCCGCTTGCTGCCAGGAAGCTAAGCATTTCCGACTGGCATGACACCACGTGGCACGTGACCAGATGGGCAGGGACGGGAGGCTACTCAGGGTCCCTGTTTACAGCTCCCTAGGGTTGCCTTCAGAGAAAGTATATAGGAGATTACAACGACACCCATTTAAGAAACAATTGATTTATTTAATCCTTTCCGTAAATAAACAAACGCACTTGACCAAATTCATTTAACAGATTTATCTGCCCAGTCAGGTCCCCCAACCCCTTGGAAACAAAAGGCTAGTTAAAATATCTTCCCGAGAAATACACACCACCCACCCACCCCCCCACACACACACACCCCCACACCCCACCACTCAATGCTGTCAGAGTTGGCCTTCCTGAGAAATAGTGTCTACTTCCTGTTCATACCACCATTGTAAACAATAGTCTTCTGTGTCCAAATAGTGTCTCTCTCTCTCTCTCTCTCTCTCTCTCTCTCTCTCTGCACACACAAAACAAATTAGCATTCCTTTTTGTGTCAACGCTTCAATGTATGTCACTAAACCACTATGTCATTTTTCTTACTCTGGGGCAAACCAAAAATATAGAACAAATCTCTAATATAGGTTATTTCGTAAATGAAACGTCCAACGTGAAAAATTGTGTGGAGGAAAATTTATCTGTGAAAAGTTTTCACTTCACACATCATGACTGCTTCGACGCACACGGACATTGCGCTGTTGAACAATCGGCCTTTGTGCTCAAGACTGTCGCGTGATGAAACCGGATTCCTGTTGGGTGCAGTTATTGCCGTCATAACCTGTAGGTAGAGACAGCTGTTGTGTAGTCATGTGAGTTTACAAGATTGCATCTATTTACTCATAAGCAGAAAGTTGGGCTTGAAAATTGGTTGTGAAACGGTTTCCTGTTTTCGCTCAGTTGGTGACATTTCTGAACAATAGGTCTTTATGCTTAAGCTATTGTGTAGTCACTGTCGCGTGATGCATTTAAATTGAAAGACAAAACCCAATAACTCTAATCCCAGTGATAGACCTAAATGATTCAAGTTACTAGTACACCCCTCCCTGTTTTTACGAGTGTTTTTAGATCACTCGAGGTGAAAATTGGGAATGTTGAAATCGGTAGTGAAACTGTTACCTCAGTGAAACGACGCCTTTTATTTTCAGTTTAGTCCATGTTTCAGCACAAGCGTGACGTGCCTACTAATACGTTCGGATTTTATAGTGATTTCGGTATTCAAAATGGGCTGTGAAGGATTAAAACCAAGCTAAGTGAATACTTTTAATATATGTGACTACTTAGCCTGCTCTCAGAGATGTTTAGTTGCGCATCATAAATCAGATACAAATATATATTGATTGCTTCAGATTTTTCTGTTTTTTTCTGTATTTGAATTGAGATTCCGTCACTACCGTTTTCGATAATACGGCCAGAACCATGAAGGAAATTGTCGTCCGTAGAACGCAGATCTAGCCACAGTGCGTACTTGTCTGTCAGGTATTCACCGATTCTTACGTCATACAGATGCAGATCTTTGCACGCAATATTTGCTGATTTTTCTCTAAGTCTTCCCCCAGCAAAATACTTTGTGATCTCATCATAGTGCTGATATCCCATCATTCCAGACGCAAAAATTTGATTAGGTCGGCCTTCGATTGTGCAGGATAAATGTGTAATTTTCGGATTATAGAATTTTTCTGAATCTCCTTGGTAAGGACTTTTTGGTTCAACAAATAACATAAGAACGCCTTTTAGTGACCTAGCAGGCGTGTTTAGGTTTATACTCCAAATTTGGTCGCTCTTGTCTTTGGGTAATAAACTGTGTCTAATCACTCGATCATAATAAATTGGAAGTCTTGACTGGTACTGATTTTGAATGAGTCTGGCTAGTTCAGTATGCGTGACAATCTCATATTCCAAGGAAATGTTAGAGATCTTATATGATGCATTGAGATCCGTTGATTTGATAACTTTGGAGTAATCATTGAAGGTTAGTTCGAAGCTCAGGCGGTCATTTAGTGCCCCTTGGTAATAAGGCGAATGTCCTGTTAGGATTTCAAATTCGAGTGGAATGCAAAACCTATTTCCATATGTTTCGGCCACAATAACGTCCTTGCCTTCTGTGGTTGTTTTGTCTGATGCATTTATTCGAATTTTCATAATGCTATCTGACTGTATGCCTTGGTAAATACGATCTTCTCGTTCTTCTCTTGTAAGCCACAAATCCGTGTAGCAGTAGAACACATCAGCATCGTCAAGACTAAACACTTCCTGTCCTTCAAGTTTAACTTTAATATTCTTAATAATTGCTCTACCTAGATTGTTAACTAGTGTTCTTTTGTCATCTGCGTCCGATGAAAGTTCAATATTAAAAGCAAGGCGAGCAGTACCAGGAACAATAACGTCACTGGGGCCTAGGTTTGGAAACTTGACAGTAAGAGTCTGGTTTTGGTCTATAGTACTAGGATTGTTTGTGATGACAATTGATTGTCTAACTGCTTTAACACCGAAAGGTTCACGTAGTTTTCTGTGTGGGTCTAACTTTGATCCGTAGGACTGTGTCATTTTTATTATGCACAATAAAAAAAATTAAATTAATAAAAACAATGGCCGCGGGAGGATTTAATCATGAAGATTTTGAAATGGGTGACACGTATGATTTTGGTAATACAACAGATATGGCAGATATGACTGGTACAAGAAATATTTACAGTTTACGTCACGAACTTTTAGAAACCAAAGTGAACTCATTTTATGATCATGTTGGTAATCGCCCAGACAACATAGACCCTAACCAGTTTGAACTTGATGGCAAGGGTCATTTATATTTAAATACTGTTGACAAAGGAAAAGTACTATTGACTAACAAAAAAGACCCTAGTAGGTTTAGGGCTTTAAGTACAATAAAAAATGAAGGTGGTGTTAGTGCCTTGCGTCAACTTGGTATTGGTGGGTCTCCTATCACGCCAAGACTGGTTAGTGTGCTTCAAGACACGCAAACAAAGTTACCAACAGGGCAAGAAATTGAAATGGCACCAGTAACAAGCCTACCAGAAATAGCAAACACAGTGATACAAGAAACCTCATTTACTGAAGGACAAATAAATGACACTTTGAAAACAATAGATGATCCACCTTTGTCAATGCGGGAGATTATAGGGTTGGATAAATCACTGCAGACAATAAGAGGTGAGATGGTTAATAATCTTGCCAAACTGGGAGAGCTTGATAAACACATAGAACGTGAGAAAGAGAAACTGGCTACCGCAGACAATGGGAATTTTGACACAGAAATGAAAGAAAGAATCCAACACAGATTAAATGATTTGCAGATAGAAAGATCAGCGAGGTTAGAAGCGATTAGTATTGGAAGGGAAAAACTGAAATCACAGGTCAACAGAATAAGAGAAACTATTCAGAAAATACTTCACGAAGACACTACTCTGGCTGAGAGACTTAAAACACTTTTCAGAGAACAGGGTATCACAATTGCCAGTTTAATTACAGCTCTGGGGTTTATTATCAGTACAGTTGTGTTGGCTGTAACGGGTGGTGGTTCTCCACCTCCAGCACCACCAACCCCAGTCCCCACAGATCCAAAAGACTTACAGTCGTGGGTAAAAAAACAGTTGTCACACATATCAGACTTGCTTAAGAAATTGGCTCTGAAAGCAGTAGACTCGTTACCTGGCATTTTAGGCACGGTTGTCAATTGGTTGATTAGTACAGCGGCAAAGGCAGTAGGGTTTATGGCGGAGCATGTTTGGATCTTTTTGGTGACAGTAGGAGGGTTAATGATAGGTTATTTAATGAAACAGGTAAAGAAGTAATATTCCTACTCCAGTAAGGCCAATTACCAATGCAGTTCTCTCGGATTCATGTGTGTCAGGGGTTGACTGTACTGGTTGTATAGCTGTTGGAGCAAGGGAAGTAATCACTTGTAATGTTTTTTTCAACTGTACGTGCACAGTTGTTCCTCCTAAATTTACAGATTTATTGAGACCTAGTTTTTGATCACTCCCAGCAACAATGATTTCATTATTATAATTTGTTATTGTACCCATTTGGAGTTGAAGGTCAGATGGTAACATGTATAACCCAGTGCCAACTACAAAGTCAACTTTTGATCTGGCATATCTGAGTACATCTTGGTAACGTTGTATGCTTGATGGGAGATCAACTGATGAATTTACTGAATCTTCAAGATTAGCGAGAAACTGTTTTTGTGTTTCAAATTTACCACTTCCATTCAGAATATTAGATTTTGTTAATGATTGTGCACCTAATATACACCAGACATATGTTCTGATAGACTCATTTACGCGCTCGACTCCTGCTTGAGTAAATCCGTCACTCCTGTCCAAGACAAATGTTGACCATGCGTTAGATTGTTTCTGTTCTATTGAGCCTAACCAGACTTGTGATTTTGATGAGAATGAAGTGTAGGGAGGCCAGTAATCTTGAGGGTATTGTCTGTGACTCAAAGCGTAATACAGTGTTCCCATGCCTTTGTGATCATCAAGTTTTTGTGTGAAGTCATACTTAGTGCTTATGTTAAATTCATTACAGATGCGTTCAAATGCTTTCATATCCATGGGGTTGTTAAACCTGTTAAAACTGGATTCAGTGGGTAGTGGTGTATGCAGTTCTGACAGTATACGTCTAAGCTGGTAATAAACATGGAAACGATACACAGACCTAATCAGTTTGTTTGAGTGATTCAAATGGTCTGTAAATGAAACACCACAGCCTGTAGTAGAACACAGTATAGCAAAGTTGAGTTGGTTTTGAAACATCTGTAGTGGACTTGAAGACCACTTTCTTGCTGTAGCATCGTCTGTTATTGGAGGGTTTAGGTAATGATCAAAAGGGTTGGGTACTTTGACTTGGAATAGATCTTGTTCAGACACAGCAATATCAAGCTGATTTAACTGAATTATTTTCTGTTCATAAGTAGGTGCAACATTATACTTGGCATTCACATTGAATTGAAATGCGTTTGTAGTGGTAATGGTTGGTGATTTAAATTCCATCCTTTTTTTATGTGATAATAAAAATGTTTATAACCTTAACAAATATTGACACAAGCAAACCAATGTGGTTAACTAATGGGATTGATAATCGTGATGGTAGCAAGGCTGTAGCTATCCATGAAATGTTCTACACAGTAAAGTGGTTTAATGTAACGGATGATGAAAATTATTCTGTAAGTGGAACTCTTGATGGTATTGAGAAGGGTGATACTTTACGAGCCGGATATTATGACTTTTGTACTTTAGCTGAATGGCTTCAAAATGAATTTAAAATTAAAGCAACTTTAAACCCAGCTAATTTACTTGTTTCAATTGATTTTCCGAAAAGTGGTCAGTTTTCTTTATCAATTAGTCTTTTATTATTACTTGGATTTTTTAAAACAATAACACATCCAGATGAAGATTGGTCACAATCAGTTGGTAGTCTACTATCACCAAAAAACCCAAGAATAACTGGCAGATATCCTGTTCATTTGTCAGTACACACAGTGCTAAATGTTCATTTGAAAGAACTGAACACTACTGAAAATGTACACAATGGAAAGCCTTCAACTTTGTTAAGATGCTTGCCGACTGGAACTGCCCCATATTGTGAAAATGTGGTTGCTAGATTTCCTAATTCTCAGTTTAAAAAATTAGGTTCTAGTTTCTTTGAATCATTGTGCTTATCTGTAACTAATCAGAATGGTAAACCAGTTGTAATGCATGATTTTTATGTTGTTTTGGAAATTAAATAATTTTATTTTTGTTTATAAAAATGAGTGGTCTTGGTCCAAAGCCGAGAATCATACCAGTTGCGTGTCCAGTAACAGAGTTGAAAGATTTGGCAGACGTACAGGATTTTGAGAAGGAAGGGGAAATTGGAGAAATATATGGTTTTGAACTTGATTCCTATGGCATGTACAAGAGAAAAGTAATTGTTGACATGAAAGATGGTGAAAGACAGATTCCTAAACTTGGTCAGCTACGTGATGTTACTGTGCCTGTTGCGCCTAATCTTGTAAATAATGTGCCCTACAACTTAATACATGTGGGTACTAAATGGGTTGTTTCACCTGTGCCTGTTCCACCACCCACAATTGACTGGGACATAAAGATTGAATTTATTAGTCCTTATGTATACACTGATGATGAAGGCGCCTTAGTGTTTAGGAAGGTTGTTAATTCTGGGCCGCTTATTGTAAGCCTTGTTCCAAGTTTTGCCCTAGACAACAATAGCAGAGAAAAACTGAAAGTTGAAAATTATGAGAAACGAAGATATCTTCTTACAACTAGAAAGGGTAGATCAGATACTTCTGTTGTGTTTATGCCAGCAAGCTTAGTCGTGGCTAGAGAAGCGACAATAGTATTTGAAATTATCATGAAATCTGTTGCTACTGCTAAAGAGGCTCAAATTGCACAAGGAATTAAACTTACATGGGATGAAACAGTATCAGAATCATCAAAGGTCTTTATTGCTATTACAAAAAATAATGATGTTATTAATGTTTCGAGCAGTGTTCCAGCTGTCAAGGTGGTGGTTGACAAAACAACTTTTGTTCGTCTAACTTACATAAACCTTGAACACATTGATCTTGTTGCATTTTATTATGCTAGTAAATTGTATACTTTTGAAGAGTTGCAAAATGTAATTGCTGATTAAAAAAATATTTGTCATAAAAAATGGTGAACTTGTATCCACAAATACCACCTGAGCCTATTGAGCGTGATAAAACATTAAAGGCAGATTCATTTCGTTTAATGAATATTACAGAAGCGTTGAAGTATTTGGAAGAAGAACAAGCAAAATACTCGAGGTGTAAACGCCGTTACAATACGGTTTTCAATTATGTACACAACACATCAATGGCCATGGGGGTGGTTTCAGCCGGATTATCTGTAGGAGGTATAACTCTTTTTGCAACGGGGGGTGGGAAGTGTTATAGGAATTGCTGTTGAAGGTATTGGTCTTGTCACAAGTCTAGCATGCTTTGGTATGGAAGCTATTAACAAAAGATTTTATATGAAGTTGCAGAAGCATGAAGCATTAAGTACGCTCGCAGCAGCTAAGCTGACGAGTATGAAACTTATTATTAGTAAATCTTTGGAAAATAATGAAATTGACGATAACGAATTTAAGAGAGTCCAGGATGATTTGGCCAACTATAAACAACAAAAATCTGAAATACAGAATAAGATGCGTAGTCAGGCTGTAAATGTTGAAGAGCTAAAGAAATCTTTTTTAGAACAAGGAAAAAAGATAGGCGTAGAAGAAACTATGAAAAAAGTTCGAGAACTTACAAGCAAGTAATGATAGGTTTTGGTAATCCATTATTTTTGTCATACACTTCGCAAAGAGATGTCATGCCTGCTCATTTGATGCCATCAGCCCCACCACCAGATTATTACTAAAAAAAAGTTTTCTTGTTGTCCTTGTAACTTGAGAAATCTGTCCGAGTGTCTTATGACTTGGGTTAAGAACTTATGATAACTAACGTCAAAGTTACTTGTAAGTTGTAGGTAACTTTGAAATTAGTTATCAAGTAAGATCACATTATTCTAGACAGTTACATGAACAGTAACTTCATAAGTTATTCACAGGCAAAGTTTTTTTTATTTTATTATAAAATGAACCAAGACGAATTACTTCTTCTTAATGATATCAATGCGGTAGAGAACAAAGACTTAGACTCGAAAAAACAACGCATTCTTTCTGTTATTGTCTCAGGCAAATCAAAGACTTATCTCGGAAAACAATACATGGTAGAAGACATAGAGTCTCTCACCGCTGACGAACTATTAAAACTTCATGCTAAATATGAAAACCATATTGCTTCACTAGTGACACGCGATTTAAGCAGGTCTCTTATTTACCTATACACAAAAGCTGTTAATCACTTCATACCAATAGACACTGACAGCCTTTCTCATGATCTCAAAAGCAACCCTATAGTTTCTAGTTCGATTGGCAAATTAGCATGTACCATGTTTTACAAGTTTGGCAATTACCTTGCACCTGCCGTAACTTTGATGGTAACTAGTAGTTATATCGATTTTTCAAAAATAAATTTTACTGCAGAAGAAAAAGAAGTATCAAATGGACGAGACGACTCCAGTTTTGACACAGGTTCAAACTGTGACGAAGACTAAAAGTCCAGGCCGTGTTGATGCTGGAAAAAGATTAGCTGAATATAATAGGCAAAAAAAATTACAGCTTAAGGCACAAACAGAAAAGACTCATGTAACTGATCCACCGTCAGGATCGTCAGGACCTGTGTCAGTACCGTCACACCTTCATGAAAGTGAGAGACAAACAACTAAGTCTGACCCTGACCCCGAACCTCAAACAACAAAATATGTAGTTGCCGGATTTGTTGTCGGATTTGGTTACGTAGGTTATCAATTATACAAAAAATACAAACCACAGACTCGTACAGTGACCAAAAAATCAGACACTCCAAAAATAAAAGAAGAAGTCTCCACATTACCAACAGTGTCAAAACCTTTGGACTCATTTTACATGCAGTAAATAAATTAATTATTTTAATTTTTCTTGCCTAAGAAATGAACGACTCAAAAAATTTAATGAACCTTGTGTATCACTCTGCCGTAATCAGCGGATTAGCAGTAGCTTATTCTATGCTGGGAAAAAGTCTACTCAAAATGAAATCAGCAGACCTGAGTAGATTAGATTTCGAAGACAGTGCTAAGCTAATTGTAGTTGTCACAGCGTCTATTGCGACAAAAGATTTTCTTGTCAAGCAGGGAATTATTCCTGAAAATGTTTCTATGTAAATAAAAATATTATGGCGACGATAGCTATTATGATAGGAGGTGCTATGGTTAATGCTCTGGCATTTAGTGGCTCTAATTATCTCTTTTCAAAAATGGGTAGAGAAGAATCTGCAGAAGAATTAAAACGTCATAATGAAGCTTCTGAAAAACTTGCTCAAGCCCAGCAAGATTATGAAAAGAATAGAATTGAGAAACTTGATTTCATCAATGAAAAACTCAGGCTTGAAGGTCACGCACAGCATACGTTTTCAAATACAGACGAAGCAATCCGTGAGTATTTTTTAGTCACGGGTGAAGATATGTCTATCCCAAAACCAAAACTAAGTGACTATTACAAACCAAGCACACAACAAAGAAACGGGGAGATAATCTTTGTTCTAGTGGGAATGACATTTGTTTATTTTACAGGAGTTTTCATTGCTAGAAAAAATGGCAGCCGAAAATAAACTATCAAAAATATATTACTCTCCATCAGGCTATTGGAAAGGAGCAACAGCTATTCAGAAATTACATGCCGCTGTGGGCGGAGATATAACACTCAATCAAGTCAAGCAATGGTTACAGAGACAGGCAATTTGGCAGATATATTTACCTGCTCCAAGAAAAATAACAAGACCCCATTTTGAAAACACTACCCCAAATGACACACACCAAATGGACCTCCTGTTCTTACCACATGACACAATAAGAAAGAAACGATACAAGTATGCACTGACTGTTGTAGACATTGCTTCAAGGTATAAAGACGCTGAACCCATATCTGACAAAACAGCTACCACAGTTGCTACAGCATTAACAAAAATATATGGTCGAGGCCCTTTAAGATACCCCAGACTAGTGCAGGTTGATGATGGATCAGAATTCAAAGGTGCAGTTAATCAGTTATTTGCTAAGCATGGCGTACTGGTCAGACGCGGTATTCCAGGTGTGCACAGATCACAGGCAATTGTAGAAAATTTCAATAAACAGTTGTCAGAGAGACTTTTCAGTTACCAGTATTCTAAGGAACTCATGCATGACACCCGTAACACGGAGTGGGTTAAGAGATTACCACATGTGATAAAAGCAATGAATAATGAAGGACACCCTAAGCCTGCTGATGCTATTAAATTGAAAACAATTGCAGAGCCAAAAAAAGGGCCAACCCCACCTCCAGACACAAGTTTATTTACCAAACAGGTGAGATATTTATATCAACCAGGGGAGGCTGAGAACGACGACAGACGCAGGGCGACAGACCCCATCTGGTCAACATCTGTTCATAATATAAAAAAAATAATCCCTGGTCCAGACGCAACAATATATTATCTGTATGAGCCTGCGCCTCAGAGGGCATTTGTCAGAGAAGAATTACAGATTATTCCCCCAGACACCGTTACGCATTTTTAATCATTTCATCAACTAACTCATTGATTAGTTCATCAACAGTTCGTCAGCTATTTCTTCAGATAACTTGAGTCTGTAATGACCTGGTGCATAAGCTTTTTCCTTACTGAAAAACACTCGTTTCGTGTCCCCTACTGCTAGAGACTTCTTATGTGTTTGGATCATTTCAATATTGTGTCTATTTGACCTCAGTGTTTTGTTTGGATAATCAGGCATCAGTTCTCCATCTAATACTTGCTTATAATGTTCATGTCGAATGTCTTTATTTTTTATTGCTGTTTTCTTGATACCTTTGGCTTTGGATTGACTTCCCTTTTGATGCAGTATAGAATACATTTTTGATCTCAGTCCAACATACTCAACTATAGGCACACCATTTAGTTCATCCTTAAACTTTCCAGGCACTTTCTTGTTTTGTGTGCTAAACAGTGGATGGTCTTTAGGGTAATCAGACGTGTCATACATGTGTAGTTCTGTTTTCATGTCTTCATAAAAGTCTTCAGTAGGCACGTCTATGATCATAGAGTCAGTGTCAGTGTATAACAGACGGCAGTCAGGATACTTCGGTTTAAAGTAATCATAATAAAATTCAAGCATTAATAATTTTGACAACTCAAGAATTGCCATACCAATGAATACTGGCTTGTCCAGTTTAACAATCTTTTTTTTGAGTGACACAGCATACAATGATGAATGAAATTCTTTATACCCTGTGTACTGGGGCTTACCTGTAAGTTTAATTGCACCTGATTCAGTTGTGACTAGTCTCACATCTTTTCTGTGATGAGGATTTTCCATTGTCTTGCCAAAACAGGCATTGTTCATAAGCTTAAAGAAGTCTTTGTCAAATGCAGTGTTGCCGTCTCTGGCACGCAATGTGGTGTTCTTCATTATGTAATCTTTCATGAAAGCACTCTGATCAAATTGAATTCCTCTGTGAACTTTCTTTAGTACTAACCCGTGTCTGATGTAAAACTGCAGCAATCGATAGTGACAAACATAATTGAATTTGTCATTCAAATTTGGTACAAGTTTAGTGTCTTCTTTTTTCCCTGTCATACTCATTTTCTCAACAGCTAATGGATAATCATTGTGGTAATCGTGTAGGTGGTGTGGATACTCCAGGTCTACTTCAAAGATCCAACCCTTAGGATCGTTTCGGTCAAGATTCATAATATTGTTTGTTAACCCTGACTCTGTTACATCATACTGTGACAAATCATGCAGACAAAAGTTTTTCAAGGGCAATAATTCACACATCGCCCAGCCATACAAATTGTTAGCGTCCACGTACGTAATAAATGACCTTGGCTTTGAGGGGTCAAAGTCATCAAGATATTTATTATTTGCCTTGGCATAATTATTTGCTGCTAAACTAATGCCCCCCCTCAATCCGCGTTCCACCATTTCACCCATCGTACGATCAGACAACAAGTCTATAAATATCTTACTGGATTTCAAAAATGCATCCCATGTCATGCCAGGACTAGTGATGTAGCAAGCAGGGTCAAGTCTGTAGTGCAACAAACCCTTTTCACGGTAACTTTCAAATACATCTGCTAGCAAGCAAACGTCAGCTTTCAAGTACTGGTCATGGTAATCACCAATTGTCTGACATCCTAACTTCCCCCATGCATCAAGTGCGTGTTGATATTCAGAGTCAGAAATACCTTTACCAGTTAGTGTAGAATAAAATTTCTCTTTTGGTGGCAGTCTTGTTTCTTCAAAAACTACCCAGTCACTGATGTACTCATATGGATAGACTCCTTTCTTAATCAATTCTGGCTCAAAATATTTACTTGTTATTGGATACTCAGTCAGTCCTTCTGCTAGACTAGCAAGACCTAAAGACAAATGTTGCATGGAGTCATAAAATGCTAATTTATCTAACCTAAAAGTCAAGTATTTCTCAGTTGTCTGGGCAATACAACTAATTTTTTTGTACGACTCGTCTACAGCCTGCATGATAATGTGTGAATCATATCCCTTCAGATTGTGGAAAAAGATTGGTAACTTATATGTCTTAGGATCTATTTTTAATAACAAGTTACAATTGTTATGTGCAGCGCCTCTGTAACGCCCAGTTATGTGATCATGGTCACGAACTTTATCACCCCCCAGAGGCTGTTCACAAATCCAACACATCTCAGCTGTATCAAATTTCAGTTTGTCTTCTTCTGTCATCACCAAAGGCATCTGACATGTTGTGAGATACTGTACTACCTGACTATACAGATGTCTCATTTCTGTTAAAAACAGACATGCTGCATTTTCACCTCTGTAGATAACAGGCTCTGAATTTAGACCGTCTGACCTAACAATAATGTATCCAAAAGAACACACCACTTGGTCACTCAATTTTATAGTCTTTGGTAATGACTCTGGAATTGGACCTTCATATGGAACGACGAGTGATTCAAAATCTGCGTATACTACAAACGGCAGCTTTTGTTGATTCCCATAGTTTTTAAAATACACTTGACTACCAGACTCTGGATACTTAAGTACAGTTTGTATGTCATCAGCTGACCTACAATGTAGAATGTGTTTATGTGCCACTGCAATAGAGGAGAATCTTTGTAAACATCTCTTACACACTTCCTGTTTACCATTATGTTTTGATACATGATTATGAATTAGACGTGACATATTTCTGATAATTGTGTAGTGAAAGTTATCACCAGAGCTTATTAGCAACATATCAACATGTTTATCTTCTGACTGTCCATATGTTGGGGCAATTGGTGATACTCTAATTGGCTGTAACTTATTCTCTGACTCATTTTCCCACACATACACATTCACAGATATACCAGAATTTAGTTTTTCAAACAAGTCTATGTCCTCTATTTTAACAGGGAACTCAATGCCACTGAAGTTGAGTTCGTTTATAAATTTGGTATAGTTAGATACACGTTCAGGTTTTGTTTTTACAAAATGAAGTTTAGAAAGCACACACCACATGAAACATAAATTATCATTGTTCTGAATATTGACGACAGCCTTTTTTTTTGCAACCTCAGTTGGAAGTGGTATCCATGATTTGCCTAAAATAGGATGATATCTTGACTGCTTTAGTTGTAGTTCATGTACAAGGCCTTCATGCCAGCCAGACCCTTGCATTTCTGCTCTGTCAATTGCTTCATGGAAGTCTGGTAACAATCTTTCTCTAAACACTTTCTCTAGTTCTCTTCTCGAATTAACTGTGTGCTGCCTTGTCGAGATATACGTTACAATAACTTTACCAACATCTCTGACAAATTCTATTTTTGCAACAATCTGAATCTTTACACTATCAGAAAGAAGGTTATTTTGTATGACTAAAAAAGATCTTTCTATTGATTCATAGACATTGTAAATATTATATATAGGTAAGTCAGTTGTGTGAAACACGTTTCTTAATCTTTGACGGTTGTCCATCTTTTTTATTTGTCCGACAAAAAAATAAATAGAAAATTATATAATGAAAATGGCACTTTATTGACTAAAATCTATATAATAGACAAAATTAATCACCAACTAATAAGCCACTTCATTGATATGTCTTCTGTGGTATCATTTTCAAGCTTTTGCATGTGTAATATCGTTTTACTGACAGTAATAAATTTAACATTTTTATTTTCTTTTTTTATTTGATAGTATATGTTTAAACACATATTCTTAAACCAGTCAGATTTAGCATCATAAACTAAAAAATTTGCTGTCCTATTATTATAAAGTGGAAAAGTATTAGAATATCCAAGATAAAAACTATATGTCATGTACATCTTCATCGGTGATGGGAGTTCTGAAAAAGGGCGTCTAACTTGTGTTTTTAAGTCACTAATAAGCATAAAATCCCTGAAACTCGATGTAATATCCATGAATTTACCAATAGGCCAATTTTGATCCTCTTGTCCGTCCATCATTTTTTATAGACAAACCAAAAAGATAAATTAATTTACTAACCCATACCCTGTGGGCTGATCTGTCTTTAAAATGAGCTTTAGATGCTTAGTTGATTTCAGTTTATTTTTTACATCATCCCGTTCTTGCTTATTTGGAATGACATCGTTCTCTCTGAGACAGTCTTCAAAGCTGTCACGGTCCTTACAGTAAAACAAACAGATAAACTTTAACTGTTCTCGAAAATCTTTCAGTACAGCATTATATTTCTGAGTGAGAATCCATACACTTATGTTTGCATGTCTGCCACTGAAGGCAAGTTCTGCTAATATGTTTCTCTTTTTGACAATGTCTTTTTCTGCAGAACAGTCATCAACTATGAACAATGTTGGCTGTCCTTCAAATTGCTTGTAAAAATATAGCAGGTAATCATTCAGTTTTTTCTCAGGGTCGACTAAGTATATGTTGTTGTCAGTCCAAATGAATGAACAGTTGTGATAAGCTTTGTTGTGTTTGATTGTTGGACAAAATATTACAATGTTTTCGAAATGATGAAGGTATCTTGTTTGTAAGAGGTTAAGAACAAATTCAGTCTTCCCACACGAAGTGGCGCCACAAAATAGGCCGCAATGTGAATCGTGCGTCATTAAGTCCATTTTAAAAACACAATATAATCTGTTTGTACAAAAACACTATGCTTGCCTTTCTGGTTATAAAAGGGGTTTCAAACTAACCACTCACACCGCAAGCCTTATAATAATGACTACGAAAAGCTTGTCTGGTTTTATTTTCTCCCTACTTGGACGTCAGTGACGGTGTGCGGTCTGTGATTTTAGACCTTACACCCAGAAGCTGCAAGGTCTAAAATCACAGATAGGTCCGCCATTATCATGTTGGTTGGGTAAACAGCACGCAACACAAATGTCCGTGATCTGGTTTCAATTTAAATGCATAACAGGACAAGGCAATGTCCGTGATCTGGTTCAACTAACAACTCACTCCCCGATTTTCTCCTCGAGTGATCTAAAACACTTGTAAAACATGGTGGGGTGTATACTAAATTGAATAATTGAGGTCTCTCCCGGGATTAAAGTTGTGGGTTTCAATTTAAAGGCATCACGCGACAGGGTAATAAATAACTGTATGAAAGGCTGATTGTCACCCACTGGAGCGAAAACAGGAAACCGTTTCACAACCAATTTTCAAGCCCAACTTTCTGGTTGTGAGTAAATAGATGCAATCTTGTAAACTCACATGACTACACAACAGCTGTCTCTACCTACAGGTTATGACGGCAATAACTGCACCCAACAGGAATCCGGTTTCATCACGCGACAGTCTTGAGCACAAAGGCCGATTGTTCAACAGCGCAATGTCCGTGTGCGTCGAAGCAGTCATGATGTGTGAAGTGAAAACTTTTCACAGATAAATTTTCCTCCACACAATTTTTCACGTTGGACGTTTCATTTACGAAATAACCTATATTAGAGATTTGTTCTATATTTTTGGTTTGCCCCAGAGTAAGAAAAATGACATAGTGGTTTAGTGACATACATTGAAGCGTTGACACAAAAAGGAATGCTAATTTGTTTTGTGTGTGCAGAGAGAGAGAGAGAGAGAGAGAGAGAGAGAGAGAGACACTATTTGGACACAGAAGACTATTGTTTACAATGGTGGTATGAACAGGAAGTAGACACTATTTCTCAGGAAGGCCAACTCTGACAGCATTGAGTGGTGGGGTGTGGGGGTGTGTGTGTGTGGGGGGGTGGGTGGGTGGTGTGTATTTCTCGGGAAGATATTTTAACTAGCCTTTTGTTTCCAAGGGGTTGGGGGACCTGACTGGGCAGATAAATCTGTTAAATGAATTTGGTCAAGTGCGTTTGTTTATTTACGGAAAGGATTAAATAAATCAATTGTTTCTTAAATGGGTGTCGTTGTAATCTCCTATATACTTTCTCTCCTTCCAGGTTGTGTAGGAACACAACAGGTTCTTAGGCTGAAATTGGTAAGCTAGGCATATCTTCCTATTAGTAATGTCATCGGTAAGTATTTTTTGAAAAAATACATTTTAGAGAAAAATTTCATTTTTCAACTTCAAACCCAAACTTAATACAGAGATCGAGTCAAGTCAAAAAACTTTATTTATCCCATGAAGGGGCAATTCCAGTTTGGGCAGGAGCGTATGAATATATCAAGTGAAGTAAAAAAAATGGATAAGATGGACATACGCACACACATACACCCAGGCACACAGGCACCCATGCATGCAGAATTAAGAACTACATGTATACTAATACTGACAGCTATGCTAATACTGACAACTATACTAATAATACCTGATGGTAAGACCTTTCAATGCATGCTAATTTGAATGACCCCTTGGAAAATTCAAGGGACACGGGAGGTCGGCAAATGTGGGAAAAAAGCCAGTTTTTGATAGAATTGTAGTTTTTGGCTCATGTGTGAAGCAAAAGTGAGTCTATGTTCTGGGCCAGTGGTCGTCCGTCTGTAGTCCGTCGTCTGTTGTCTGTCCGTAGTCGTCCATGGTGAACTTTACCAATGGCATTTTCTCAGAGACTATTCAAGCCATAGTCTTCAAACTTGGCCTAATAATACTTTGTGGCAAGACCTTTCTAAACATACCAATTTCAGTGACCTCTCACAAAGGTCAAGGTCACAGGGGATCAGGAAATAGGTCAAAATAGCTTATTTTGACAATGTATTTTTTCCTCAAATACTATTCACAACTTCAAACCCAAACTTGCTACAGAGATACCTGATGGTAAGACCTATCTATGCATACTAATTTGGATGACCCCTTGGAAAGGTCACAAGAGCTCAGGAAATAGGTCCAAAATAGCCATATTTTGACAAAAGATGTTTTTTCTCAAAGACTATTCACAACTTCAAACCCAAACTTGCTACAGAGATACCTGATGTTAAGACCTATCTATGCATACTAATTTGGATGAGCCCTCGGAACGGTCAAGGAACACAAGAGATCAGCAAATGTGTGTAAAATAACAATTTTTGATAGAATTGTAGTTATTATCAACAGTTTTGCAATCTTTTCAATCAAATTTGTCACAAAGGTAGCTGATGATGATTATGTATACTAATTTAGTCAACTCATCGCAAGGTCAAGGGTCACGGGTGTTTGACAGATGTGTGAAAATTGATTAAATTTTGAGAAAACATGGATTTAGCTGGTGCAGAAGCCATCACTTTACTCATTGTCAAAAAGGTCACACATGTAGATTGGACATACACGTGAGCCATGAGGACTTTGCCTATCAGAGTTTTAGCCAATGTTTCAGTCAGATTTGGCACAAAGGTAGCTGTTGATGAGACATTTCAATGTTTACTAATTTAGTGGTCCCCTCGCAAAGGTCAAGGGGCATGGGGGGTCCAGAAAGGGGTAAACAATAGCAATATTTTGGCAAAAACAGTTTTTTCTCAAATACAATTTTGAACTTCAAACTCAAACTTGGTATTGAGATACCTGATGATAAGGCCTTTCTATGCATACTAATTTGGCTGACCCCTGGGAAAGGTGAAGGGTCACAGGAGGTTGGCAAGTATGTGAAAAATGCCAGTTTTTATAGAATTGTAGTTTTTATCAAAGTTCTAACAGCTAACCATAAGCCATTTGTGTTCAATGTGTGCAGAGAAGGAGTCACCTGTGGACTATGACGACGATGATGATGAAAAGGACGAGTATAAAAAAAGCCTTGAGTCTCGACACTTTGTCACTATCATCCCTGTGGGTTACCCTGGCTTCGATCTAAACCGACGACCCTTTGTCAGCAAGGAGATGGACTCACCAGAGTTCAGCAAGTTCCGCAAGTTCGTTGGAGAGAAGAAAAAGACTGGATCATCATCAGTGAAATGGAGAATGTACAAGGACGACTTGCAAAGAGACGCAGATGACAGCGGCTCTGAGAGTGAAGGAGGCATGGATTATAATTTTCGGGCCAGTCTGCGACATGCTGCCAGTGACCCATTGAATGTCAATGCTATGGTGGCCCTGGAAGAGTTGGATGCGGTGATGGCAGCAGAAGGGTCGGACCTAGACAATTCTCCACGGCATGGAATAACAAGTGCAGCTGGGAATAGCACCAGCAGCAGCAAGAAGCTGTCAGGATCAGTAGTACCTGTACCCCCTCCACCACCACCACCACTTCCACCAGGTAATTTTCTCTGGAGTTTTTTCATCTTTTACAGTCAATGGTCGACTTAGCTGAAATTATCTTCTCCTGCTACCGTGTGGTGTCACTGCTCACATTAGGGGAAAAGTCAGTATTCTCTGTGTCTTAGGTGATAGCTCTTCGTGTGCATAGGCTTCGGTACTCGCTCTACACTACAGGCCACAGGTATACCGCTCCTAAACTCAGTTTTGGATGACATAGAAAACAATAGAATACGGACACGCTAAGCGCAGTAAACCACATTAACTAATCCTACTGTGCGATATGCCAGATGAAAAGAAAAACCAGTGAACTAACCACGATATACTCGTATTTGGCAAGGACCCAAGATAATGTGCACAGACAATGTATTATGGCGAGGACCCAAGATAATGTGCACGGACAAGGATCAACTAAAACGCGGAGAATGCCGAGTTCAGCCCCAATTGTGACATTGCAACCATGCGGCAGCAGCATTGAGCTAAGTCACTCATTGTAGGACAGACTGTGAAAGAGGGACAAATTTCCAAATAGAGACATAATTAATTTGCTTTCTACCTTGGAGTCCGCTTAACATGAATTTCTGGGGACAGACTAAAATGTGTTCACAGTCTGAAAAAAAGAGAGTGTGTGGGAGATGTGTATCTGAGTGTGCCTTGCCCTGGAGGTCCAAAGTGCATGTTATCATACTTTACCTGCTTACTCTAATCTCAATAGGACAACAATAGACCACATGCGTACAGCCCATGGATTTAATGTACAATCCATCCGGAAAACAATAATCCATATGATAAAAAAGCTCTTTAACCGCGTGCAGTGTAGGAGCTAATGTGCTATTTTGAGCCGTGTACCTATGTGTACGGGCAATACTATGAATGCTTCGTGTTGATCAGTGTCTCGATCCTTGGAACTGCTGTTTTCACACTCAGAGGCACTTTGCATCTATTGCTTACAAATCAGATCTTGTCACGACCCCCACTTCCGGGGCATGAACTATGAGCGCTACCACTCAACACATACCCAACCCACACTAACACAAACCTAACACAAACACCAGAGGAACAATAACGACGACATTTATTACATAAAACCCTAACAATAACCAACTATACCCTCATTCAATCCTAACCACACGCTCACATGTCACATTCACACACACATACGTCCAAACTCCCCAAACCGATTAATCACTATACACAATATAAAATAACAAAATATATAATAAACTAAATTTCCTGTAATAGCCTGCTAGCCCTAGGAATGACCTCACTTGCCTCTTGGTACTGGGACGAGGAGTGTTCTGGATCTTATCCATTTTGCTTGGCTCAGGGAATATTCTACCTTGTCCCAATGGCCCAAGTACTCTAGCTTGTGGATCCCCAAACAGCACTTAGAAGGGCGAACTGCCAGCTGCACCTCCCTAAGCCTGTCGAGCAAAATCTTCAAACACTCCAGGTGTCTCTCCTTCATCTCGGTGGCTACCATGAGATCGTCCATGAAGTTGTCTATTTCTCTCAATCCTAGTGGCAACAACATCTTTTACATCATTCTCGAAAATACCGCCCCTGTGGTTTTGAGACCAAACGGCATAACGCACCACTGAAACTGGCCCTCTGGAGTAGTGAAAGCGGTTTTACGCTTGTCTTCAGACTTCATAGGTATCTGCCAATATCCCTTGGACAAATCTAACTTGCTCAAGTACTTAGCCCTGGACAACTTGTTTAGCAGGTACTCGATATCTGGCATCGGTTCTGCATCGAACACTACTTGTTTGTTTAACTTGCGAAAATCAACGCAAAACCTGACCGAACCGTCCGTTTTTTTAACCAGAACTATGGGGGAACTAAATGGCGATGAGGCCCTTTCTATCACTCCCATGTCCAGCGTCGTCTCTACCTCCTGTCTGATCACTGCTACCTGCGAATGCGGTAGAGGGTACTGTCTGGTACGTACTGGTCTGTCGTCTTCGAGCCTTATCTCGCACTCGTCTAACGTAGTGCGCAGCGGTAAATATGTAAAAATGTCCGCGTACTGCTCAACCAAGTCTCTAATGTCCTGGTGTACATCTGGACACTCAGGATCTAAATGAACGTCCCTGGGTGTTTCAACGGCCGTCAACGTCACTGTCGGCAAGTTGTCAACAACGGATACCTCTTCCCAGTCTTCGCCTTCTTCTATCACTACGGCGGTAGCTACGCACACTCCTTCCGGCAACTGATCACTCGTGGAGTCAACATCTAACTTAGGCGATCCTGGTTCTTCTGTCCTCACCTGAGATCGGGTTTCTATCACAGCTGCTACGGCACATACCTTTCCGTCTACGGCTACGGGACTACGCTGCCCTTCCTTAAAGACACCCAGTTGCCTACTATGACGTCGGGGATAGAATCTTCAATGACTATCAACTCTCCGGTCCCCTTCACAAACTGCGAGTCTACCTCAACGAAAGCCATGGGGTACTTCCCTGCTTTAGACGGATCAGCCAAAACTACTTCGATCTCACGACCTGTCAAATCTTCGGGTCTTGCCCATCTTGACGCTACAGCTCCCATCTCAGCCCCCGTATCCCTCATGACTCTAACAGGGCTACCTCTAAGCTGCCCCGTACTCCGAGGATTGTACGGCTGAATACCACTGACGGTGTTAATGAGCTCTCCCTGAATCAGACTGGCGTTCGGACTTACCGTCACTTGATTCAACGGGTTAGGCTGTCTACACTGCCTCACCACGTGCCCCTTCTTCCCACATCTGTAACACTCAATCTGACTACCTCCTCCCCGACTCCTTCGGTTTAGTCTCCTTACTTCCAGACTGTTTTTCTACCTTAATGGTCGGATCACTGAGTCTAGGTCCCTTCCTAGATGGTACCCCCCCCCCCCCCCAACACAGGTCTCCTCTTAGTCACGGCCCTCTTAGCGTCTATGTGAAGCTGAGCTAACTCTGCCGCCTTCTCACTGTTCTCGGGAAGTCGTTCCTGCACAAACAGCTCTAATTCCAGACTCATGATAGAATATAGTTGCTCTGTGATGAAAGCATCCAACACGTCAACTACACTCTCCATGTCTCTCTTGGCTAACGAAAACCATCTCTTCACTAGAGTGTGTAATCTACTCAAAAACTGAGGAAAAGTTTTGGCACTCTCCTTACGTACCTCCTGGAACTGCTTCCGGTAGTACTCAGCGTCCCTACGAAAATGTTTCAGGAGCGCATCCCTAACGACACTAAAATCTTGGGCTTGCTCCGGACTCAGCTTTAAGTACGTCTCTCTAGCTTCCCCTGACAGTAAAAGTGATAATCTAGCGGACCAGATATCCCTTCACCACCCTTGAGTCTCGGCTATCTGCTCAAAGTGCTGAAGGTAGCTCTCTATGTCTTCTTTCCCATCAAAAGGTAGAAGTCTGACCCGATACCCATCTGACTGGCTACGCTGACTTTGCTGTGCTAACGCCTGTTCTCTAGCCCTTCTCTCTTCTGCAAACTGGGCTTGAAACCTCTCTCTATCATCTGACCTTTCTTCAGCCCTTTCCCTATGATCTAACTCTCTCTGTTCCTGTTCTACCCTACGATCTGCCTCCCTTTGTTCCCGTTCAGCTTCGAATTTCCTCTCTAGTAATCTCATCTCCTGGTCTTTGCTAACGGACGCTAACACAAAGTTGGCTAACCCTACGTCCGTCAATCCCATGCTCATCCCCAACACCCTGTATCTAACATAGGGGTCAGCCCCGCCTAGTCCTACCGAACCGTTGGCCTCTACTGGGGATAACAGTGCTGCCATACGAGGATTTGGAAAGGAAGGCATACTCACAGTGACCGCTGCTCCAGCCTGACGAAACGGGGTGGTTCCAGCAGTCAACGAGTCTGCCGTTGCCCCAGCCAGCTGTGCCCGGTCCTTCGCAGCCCTCCGATCACTGGCTCTGGTCGCCATAGTGCCCGGAGATGGTGTCCTGCCACTCAAGGAGAAAACGAAAGCTGAACAACAGAACACCCAACATGCAACACTTAACACAAGACAATCAAATGAACAACAAAAACAAACGAAAGATGGAGCGGAAGGGTCCCCTGTTGCCCAGGCCTTGGCAGCAGAGTTACACACAACAACCATCCGTTTCGCACTGCTCGGGGTATGAGCCCTAGAGCAATACTCCCTCACTCAGGTCGTTAAAATTGGTGGAAATGTGTCATCCACCCTCACTTTATCCACGGGCACGCCTCAGGGGTGCGTGCTCTCCCCTATGCTCTACTCCCTGTTTACTTATGACTGTGCTTCATGCCATGCCAGTACTAAAGTTCTGAAATTTGCAGATGACACCACAGTGGAAGGGTGCATTACAAACTCAGACGAATCCGCTTACCGTAGTCAGGTTGAGACTCTAATTAGTTGGTGTAATAACAACAACCTTGAACTGAACTCTGGCAAAACAAAAGAAATGATTGTGGACTTTAGAAAGAAACAGTCCCCTCCCCCTCCCCCTCTTGTGATCAATAGTGAAATCATTGAAACAGTCCAGAACATTAAGTTTCTTGGCACTACCCTGTCATGTGACCTGAAGTGGGAGGAAAACACTCGCCTTATCGTCCAAAAAGCACAGCAGCGCTTGTTCTTCCTGCGACGTCTGAAAAGTTTCGGTCTCGGTGCCCACATGTTGATGCAATTCTACCGAGCTGTGATTGAGAGCGTGCTCACCTTTTCGATCACGGTTTGGTATGGTTCCATCACGGCCAAAGAGAAAATCAGACTGAGTAGGGTGGTCAAGACCGCTTCAAAAATCATAGGCAGAGATCTTCCTAGCCTGGACTCACTGTACCAGCAGCGTCTCTTACGTAGAGCACGTCTTATCTCCAGGGATTCCACCCACCCCGGCAATGAGCTTTTTCAAATTTTACCATCAGGGCGCAGGTACAGGTCCATCAGTACCAGGACCAGCAGATTCCGCAACAGTTTTTTCCCTCTTGCTGTTCACGCTCTCTCTGATCAACCGGACTAATTGGAGAGAGCGCGAGTGGCGAGTGAGAATGATTGTGTACAGTCAGTTTTTAACTGTATCAGATCTCTCTCTCTCTCTCTCTCTCTCTCTCTCTCTCTCTCTCTCTGTGTGTGTGTGTGTGTGTGTGTGTGTGTGTGTGTGTGTGTGTGTGTGTGTTTAGTCTTAGTAACTGACATCAAGACAAATTCCAATGTTTTTATTGTTTTGTACATGGAAACATATGGCAATAAACCATCTTATCTTATCTTATCTTATCTCCTGACCAACCGTCCGCCTAGTCACTCACTCGACACCACGACAACGAAAAAACAAAACACTAACCTCTGGGTACTAACCTAACCTAACCTAACGATCCACCCAACTAACCCCCTAACAATTTCGATCCCACCGCTGCCACCCAAATGTCACGACCCCCACTTCTGGGGCGCGAACTATGAGCGCTACCGCTCGATACACACCCGACCCACACCACAAACCTAACACAAACACCAGAGGAACAATATTGACGACATTTATTACATAAAACCCTAACAATAACCAACTATACCCTCAATCAATCCTAACCACATGCTCACATGTCACATTCACACACACATACGTCCAAACTCCCCAAACCGATTAACCACTATACACAATACAAAATAACAAAATATATAATTATAATAAACTAAATATCCCTAATAAAATAGAAACGAACAATATATAAATAAAACTACTATCCTTAATACAACAGATTGAAAAGCTTAAACCCAAAAGCCACCGGACCCCGACGGAAGCAGGCGCTAACTCCAGTAGACCAACGCCTTTGCTTCCGCGAAGAGTCCCTCACAGCACATGGCTCCTTAATATAGTATGGCAAATATCAAATATACGATCAACCAAATATGTTTACTAACACACAAATGAAGATCGAGAAAAATGAATATTGTTCATAAGCTACTACATCTCCTCAGCGGGAGCACAAACGACAAGTTCGAATTAAGCTAATGCTCTAGCAAACTAGACATTCACAGCTCAAAGCTCTTTTAACTAGCACGTCTCAGAATAAATAATATCACATATACAAATGGAGCAAATATCATTAATTCAACCTGACTGAAAAAAGTTGAATAAACAATATATTTCATGTCACGGGACCTTCTCGCCGGAAGTACAACCGTTAAGCGCAGCTCAACTCGACGCTCTTGCTTCCTTGATAAGGTCTTCCGTAACACAGGCTGCCTTTAAATAATATGTTACGTGGTGGAGTTGTAGTCGAAGAATGATAAACACACCAGACACACACACGTAGAGTTCTTTAAAATAAACCTCGTTCAGCTGCAATCCGTCACACGTGGCTTAAGGATGTAGACAATACTGGAGTAACAGTTCCAACAATATTTAATTCAGCGATGCGATATCTACACAGTAATGCACTTTCAAATGCACAAACTACTGATACAAAGTCTCTTCTGCAATGTCCATACTGCGACACAAAGTTTCTCATACACAGCGTCTCTCCCAATAAACTACGTGTCTCTACAACTGACAAAGCAAGACAATGTACGAACGGGCTTTCCCAGCGTCCTCCTTATATATACTACGAAAATCCAGAATCTTCTACGGAAATCATACAACGCAACCAATCAGAACGAAACACGCAGCCGAAGCTCATTAAAATAAACTCTCCAGAAATACTATAACAGGCTACAAAAACTCGGCTGCTCACTTCAGCTCTAAATTCTAGCGTATAATGAAGACACATAAAAGTATGGTATCCCTATCACCTGGTAGCTCTAGAAAGTACGAGAACATTTTCAAAACAAAATAAAGGCTGCTCAATCCACGCGCACAGAATAACAAAAAGTAGCGAAATGTCGCGAAGTGTAGCCAACTAACCGACGTGACACGTACGAGGCCACCAGACAGTGCGACCCCTCCAGAACGTTCCGGACCAAACACAACAAAACAAAATCGGCTCCACTCACGAACAAAAAGAAAAATCCTACCAAAAAAAACACGTGAAACGCAACCGTGACAGCTCAAACAAACAACGGATCGCCACCCACGACCAACACACGCACGATCCCACAGGACAACACAACCACAATCGTAACATAATACAATATCTCCAAAACTTTCCGCCACTGTGACAAAGCTCCTCTCACAAGACTGTCACTACGAGGAGATGAAATAAATCTTCACGTTATTTACAATATTATAAACATACACAAATTTCCTTAAACAAGTTAGAAATAAGTGGGACGACCTGACCTGACTAACACGCGGCATGCTGCGACACTTGTAACAGCAGCCAGGTTCGGCATTGTAGCCCCACAAGGCGGAGCGACACAGTCAGCTTCCACTCAGTACCACAGCATGGTGGCAGACTAGCTGTTTAGTTCTTTGGATTTAAAGATGCACTAAAACACAGGTGCAAAAATACACATATAAATAGCTAACAAAAGAAACAAAATAATCACATCACCCTTTGCGCGACTTTAACTGCCGTCCCTTCACCTCTCTCCCACAACAATAAATTCAACCTCAACAAAATACATATCTACACGTCACCATGTGATTCACTTCTGAATACACCTTCCGACGCTAAATACTGAGACGACCTTAGTCGCCTACTCGGCGCTAAATCCCAATAACTAATCCTCCACTAGATACTCTAAATATTACAAAATACGATGGATGGCATTCACTTCTACACTCTGTTCTCTATTCTGCACCTATTCAATACACTAGCCAAAATAATAATAATAACAGAACAAGCAAACACAAACAAACCCCCCGAGCAAATGGCTACTAACGAATTGTTGTGTGTACTCACTGTCATCCGTGAAGACGCCCCGGCTAGGACGAAGACAAACAAGGACAAGACAAGCCAGGGGTAAAGTCGTCGCAGCTCTTCTTCTCTCTTCTCTCCTTCCTCGGACACTGGCTCTGGGGACGATCCAAAACCGTATCGCAGGGCCGATACACAAGACCGACACAGCTGCTTGTGGCCTCCAGCAAATGGTGAACCACGCCTGGAAAACCACCCTCGGAGACTGTTGGCAAAAGACGACTGCCTCGTTCGCTGTTGGAAATGACACTGATTAACAATTCCGTTATCATACGTATTAAAAAAAGCGCTCAGTAAATCGAGCGTTGAACATTCATGTGAAACAAGCACCACCCGATAGCGTTTAGACTGAGCAATCACGTGTGTTACGCCGACCTGCAAACTCTCGCATGGCAGCAAATACTCGTGTACAGGCCAAATACTGGACACCTATGCTAATGCTACCCGGTGACCAACTAAACCCTGTCTCCCCTCTAAACTTACTCCCCTACAAAATAGACGAAAAAAAAATGTGTCGTGACAGATCTGTATGTGTTTTATCACCATCATATTGAGGAATGAAAAACCAGACGCTAAAAATGACTGACTGTGAATGAATGAATGTATGAAATTGGCAGAATACAGAAACACTTTCATTTGAGATGGCAGTTCCCCAATCTCACTCACTCCCACCGCACATCGCATGGTCAGTCTTTGCCTTTGGTTGAATAAATAATGGTAAAGGTAGAATCTCATCTAGACTAACTTGCTATGGTTACCACCAACCGATCATTTTCAAAAACAAAGCTCTATGTAAAAAAAATTGCAGCCCTCCCCTCCCTCCCTGACCCACCACTATTACCCCCCCCCCCCCCTCCCTCCCCCCTCCCTCCCCCCCCCCCCACCCCCCCCCCCCCCCCCGCCCTCTTGCTTGTCAGTGTGTGTGCAGAACCTGCTTTGTCTACTTAGAACCCCACACACCACTGAATATAGATCCTCATGACCCTTATAGCCAGAGTGATTCCAAGGAGCTTCTGCTGCAAAAGTCAGCTTGAGGATCTGTGTATCTCATTAAGACTGAGGTTTCATTTCGCGTTCAAAATTGTGCTCGCGCAAGTTTGCAAAAAGGGCATAGATCTCTATGTATTCAGACACCTGTGAAAAATACTCCAGATCTCAACAGCAAAGCTAGCACATGAACATCTATTCTTCTTGTGATAGCTTGACTTTCGTGTTTCACTCATTCAGCAAACGCCTTTCGCCAGTATAGGAGGCAATAGATTATCATAAGCATTTGTAGCCAAACAGTTCTGCGTGAACCCTGCTGAAAAACACTCATGAATAGTTGTGTTTGTTTGCAATCATTAATCAAAATTCAGCATACACCATACAGATGTAAGAATACTTCTGGAGTCTCAATGATTGTCATGAGCACTTACGCCATGTGAGGGATAATGTGGATCTAAGCCAATTCTCCACATGGTCGGTGGTTCTGCAGCACATTCAATGAGCCCTCTCGCTTGAAGCGAGATTTGAATAGCTTGATATAAATTGACACCGGACAGCGTACACCGTGTACAGTTTAACACAAGACAGTGTGCCTCAGGTACAGTTTAACAGTGTACACGGGTATGGTGTCCTAAAATGTATGCTATAGTGACCACTTTAGCGTTATTCCGGTGTGGTCTACAACCTTGTGCCACGTGTGACGAGTTGCAGTTGAGTGAGTTTTTATTTACAAAAACCCTACGTGAGTGTGTCAGGTGTGATTGCATCATACTATCACTACCATTACCACGTAACAGCCGGGAATTAAAAAATGTTTTGTGTTAAGCATGAATGTGTTTGTATACGTGTTAACTGGACTCCAATGTAGAGAGAAACAGAATCTTCTATCTGGAAACTTTTTTCATTCTTACTATTACTTACTTACTTACGCCTGTCACCCCTACCCGGGTATAGGCCGTCGACGAGAGACCTCCAGCAACTCCTGTCCTGTGCTTCTCCTTCGATTCTACTCCAGGTGGTTCCCAGTCTCTTGATGTCTGCTTGGAGGTCTCGGCGCCAGGAGTTTCTCGGCCTACCTCTTTTCCTCTTTCCCTGGGGGTTCCATGACTATATATTCTTACTATAGTACAGACTAAACAAAACCACCCCCCCAAACAAAAAAAAATTGAGTGTCATATAATTTACCTTTAGATGGAAACAGAATTTTTACCAGTTTTCCAAACTTCTTTTTTTTTTTTTTTGGTGTTGGGGGGAGAGGGGGGGGGGTGTAAGGGGGGACTCTTGGAAAAAGGGGGTGAACTTTTTGTAGTGTGTAAGTAGAGGCAAGTCTAAGTTGTGGTTGTCTTTAGCTCAGTTTTCAGAAACATCACAGTTGCATAATAGTTGTATTATTATTATTATTATTATTATTATTATTATTTAATCTTCTGAGAAACACATCTGTCTTCAGCAATGACCAAGCAAGATTTAGACATGTATGCATCATTTTCAGCCTGTTAAAGATAACCATCATGTTTCTTATTTCTAGGTATTCAAGGGAACAACACAACTGTTCAGATGTCTGAAACAGCTATGAATGTAAAACGCATCAACTGGGAGAAACTGGATAACAAGACAGTAGAAAATACCATCTGGGAGCAGGTTGGTTTCTTCATAGCATTGCGTACATTGCTTTCGTCATTAACTCCTTCACTGCCAGTGGACACAAAACTATGTCTTTGTTAGCAGGGCAAATTCAGTACCACATAATCCCGTCAATCTGAGGAACAAGGATGTCAACAGGGTCAGCGAGAGGCAAAGAACCACGTAACTGCGAGAAGCAAAGAACCTCATGAACCCCAGCAGATGCAAATTTTGGAACGGAAGGGTTTCCATGACGTCAAATTTTATGTGTTTATCAGTCATAGTGATCAATCGCAAAAACTACATATGGAAATTTTCAAGCAGAAAACATTGGCTGAGTGGCAATGCACTTTAGCAAATCACTTTTTCAAGTGAAAGCACACTAAATTTCGTGGCCAAGAAGAAACTAGAAAGTGTCAACAATACAACACAAATGTAATCAAATAAACGAAAGAATAAATAAATGTGTCTTAGGTATGTGTTCAGTTGAGCATGCCTGGCAGTATGGGAATTCTGCAGCTGTAGTTTACATTAGAATCTGTTTTCAGCAACCGCCTGTGTGCAAGAAAACAGTGGTCATAAAAGACAAGTGCACTCACAAGAAAAAACTTGATGGGCAAAAACTGTCTTTGTGCTCTTATTAACGCTTTTAGCCCCAAGGTCCCATTTCTCAAATTTTGGAGGTGTTGCCTAATGACTATGTACCATTTGCAGTAGAGGGATTGACCATGATAATTCAAGGGTAGTGCCAGATTAGCTTGGTACCTGAAGGCGCCAAGCTAATCTGGCACTACCCTTGAATTATCATGGTCAATAAAGCTCCTGCTGTAAGGACTCCGGGCTAAATGGGGCCATCATTTAGATGGCTACAGCCACCTTAATGATGGTCTTTAATGACAGGTGATCTCTCATAAGGGTGGTCACTCAAAATAGGCTCTGCTGGATCTTAATTTGCAGTTGTGTGATTCGGACCTGTCAGAAGTCATCCACTACTTGGAACTAGAAACACAGTTCAGCACCAGGCCTCCGAAGCCAAGTAAGTCATGTTAACCCATATCATACTGATGGCTAAAAGTTTCAAATGTGCACACTGCCATATATGCAAGCCGCGACATTATAGTACTTACAGATAAGGATATAGACCCATGGCTCTAGTTCAAGGGTGGTGCCAGAATAGCTTGGCGCCTATTTTAGTCAAACTTAATTCAGTTCACACATGGGTGTATTCCGAATGATAAGGGTTAATACATTCAAGATGTGGTGCTTTGAGATAATTGGTTTTATGATGTGTATCCAGATGTGGCATGTTTCGATTGAGTTATAAATGCTGTTTCACTCAATTTTTGAGGGATAGCAATTTCTTTGCATATATTATATATACATGTATATGACCCATTGCCAAAAGGTTAACCTAAAATGGTTGCCCAAACTGTATGCATAATAAAAGCACTTCCAGGCCTGATTCATCTGTTTTTAGTAGTTAAGATCATGGTAAAATGCCTGAATATACACTAGAAATAACATGGGAGACACATTTTGAGAGGTGCAGTGACTGTATGATTAAAATGTTGGCCAAGGCTGAAAATTTCCCTTGCCAGAAAGCAACACCGATCGACCTCATGTGAGCGATGTGATGGTGTGCAAATAAAAGGTCGACCTACTTGTTTCATATCATCAATTCTGTGAGGCAAGACATGTATAAATATTTACCAGTGAAGAACAGATATTTTCATGTGCGAAATATTGCGCTATTGCCTAATAAAAAACGGCATGTTGAACGTCAGGCGTGTTGTAATTTTGCGACAGAATATCTCTTCTCTGAACTTCGCACAATGTGAACCTCATAGCAGACGAATTATGACCATCACTTCCTCTCCTGTACATGCATAAAGCACCCACTTCGCATGTTTCAAGATATAAACACAAACAGCCTTTTTTGAAAGGCGAGTTTACTTCTACCGGTTTTTGTTGTAATAATCGACGTTCGACATAGTTGTCTTTTCTTCCTCAACTGCTGCCGATTTCAATTTTGAAAATTTACCCATCGTTTCTTCGTATCACGTGATGCATACGCGCTATGCTGGATCGATGATTGTGGCAAGCTTCAAACCGACGGAACTCTAGAATGGTATGTTGTAATATTCGCCTTTATCTGACGTTCGACATAAAATCTACGTTCAACATACTTTCTGTATAGTTTTTGCATAACAGTTACCTAGACAAAGGATTGATATGGCATTTGTACCGATAGGATATCCAAGCTGTGCAGATTGAAACGAATTGGGCAGTTTGTTGTCGCCAGTCATGTGCGTTGAAAATGATTTAGCGAGTTGTACGTCATTACGTTACCACAGTGCGTGTGTGGTAAACATGATGTTCGATCAAAGCGGTGATATTTGGTGCAGCATCTTTGTCTAGAACACTCTCTGGAACGTCGTGTTTGGAGAAAACAGCTAAATTTGTAGAATGTAAAACCGATTCAGACAAAATGCGGTCACACGTGTTTGTAGTTGTTGACAAGCTCCCTTTTCAAGGCGTGTTGTGTCGACCGTCATATTTCCAACACGGCCAATGTTGTAAACCTGATGTGCAAGCACCTGTTCAATGGTGGTGTTGTTAGAACGCCTTTCGCACTCAGATCGCCATTGTTGACACTTTCCATCTCGTAGAGTCGTCCATGGAATCGTAAGGCCTTGAGAGAGAGAGTGTCATGTTTGATAATAGAACATGCAGATGAAGTGTTGAAAGTGTACATGATAGATGAAAGTGTAAATGGAGATGGCAACTGTTTTTTTTTTCAGAGCGCTGAATCTTCTTATATTTGGCACAGAAATGTGCCATGAAGAGCTCAGGTGTCGCATTGTTATTTGTATGTCACTGCATCCAGACAGTTTTCTGAATGGTTCTAATTGGTGCGCTCCTCATGACTGTGTCACCAGCTGAAGTTATTCAAATGGCTGTGCTGACCTCAGTTTCACCTGATGCTTCAGAGCGTCTGTCGTTTGAAGCTGAAGTGATGTCAGTGGTTCAAAACTGCAGCTTGTCAGGGTTGTGGGAGTTTTGCGCAGCCAGTTTTGTGCTGAAGCGTCCAAACCAGTCGGTTTGGCTTGTTTGGGAGATGTACAGGCTTCACTGCAGCCGCAATTTTCGCGCTCCGGGTTGTGAGGATCGGGTCAGAAATTGTTCATCATGTGGTTCTCAATCCGCAGTGACATGGTTGCTGATCACTGGGTGCCAAACCACTTTGTGCCTATCGTTCCCCGCACACACACTCAAGCTCCAGTGGTTGGCATCTTCCATCTTGTTCAGTGGAATGAAACTGAATATGTCGGGCAAGTTAAAGACATTGACGAACTTCTGCAGGTTGCCTGTGTGAGTTTCATGTCAAAGCGCCGGCACTTGTACTTTTGGCCTATCCGCTTTGACTACTTGTGGGAACCATTTGATTTTATTTTGAGGAGGGTCTCTCTCAACCTCGATAAAAGCACATCCAGTCAGAGGCGTCAGTTTTTCACAGTTATTTAGGACATATGCTGCATAGAAATTGCAGAAGCAACGGGTATAAATATAAATCAGTGATGTCAAGGTGTTTGTGTTTTCCTACACTTTTCAGTATATTTACTGACATGTGTAGCAAAACAAACTTGTCATCACTGTATTTGTCTGTTTCTCCTGCACTTTCTAGTTGCTTGAAGACACATACTGACCATCTGTCACTATATTAATAGTTCTCTCAGCGGAGCCCCGAGACACCTACGAAAGGGTTTTGGCCCCAGTGTAAAAAAAACCAAAATAACATATATTCATATAAATGTATGAATTTTTTTTACACTGTTTTAACCTTCATTGTGTTGAGACACTTTTGAGAAGAAATAAGTGTAAAGCGAGATGTGATCTGCAGTTTTAGGGATTGATGAGCAGTTCAAATACATGATGAATAGTGCAGAACGATATGTGATTTAGCAGTATTGCGGATTGATCGGCAGTTCAGGTAAATGAGGAAATGTGTATATGCAGTGTTTGTTGCGGAAGAAAAGTGACTTGTGGGCGAACTTGTGGTTTTAGATGGATAAATGTTAAACCTCCATTCAGTTTGTTGTAATTATGACGTTCGACATAATATCTGTTTTCCTGAATTTGCATTTATTCTTCCTGTACTTGAAATAAAATGATCATAGGACATGTTGCTGTTGTCTCTCTTAATTCTTTTTACATCCCTGAGAATGTGGTTTGAAAGAGAATGTGGCTGCATTTCACATTTACAACAAATAGAAAGAAGCACCTGTGTCGGATGTCAGGTATTACAACAATTCATCCTTTTCAGTGACACCCAGAAAACCTTAATGATTTAGTTCTGCAACAGAAATTCACATTTACTAATCCATTTAACTGTTCAAGTAAACATTTTCCAACTTGGATCAATAACAAAACCAAAACTTACACGGTTGTGTTGTAATACCTGACCTCCGACATAATGTCATATAAAAAGTTCTGAATGAGATTTCTCTGAAACTAAGGAACAGACTATATTCCAATTTCACATACTATTTGCACATGCCATAAACTGTCCAACGCGGATTTTTCATGTAATTCTATCACTTTCACTTTCAAGCACCCTTGTTGCCTTTTCAGTAACACCTTTTGGCAATAGGTCATATATGAACGTCACTATGCATTTTATAAGTGAAAAAGAAAAATTGAAATTTAGAAGCGCGAAGATCCATGTGCATACATTTAAAACTAGAGTCTGAAATAGCTCAGGCAGTTAAACGTCCGAGCAGGAGAGCGAAGGGAATCGCCGGGTCGTGGGTTCGAATCCTTCCCGGCCCCGGTAGCTGGACTCACAATCCAGGGGTAAAAAACGGATTTGTTCAATAGCATGTCCGTTGAAAGGTCCTGGTAAATCAAAGTGGCACAGTTGGAGTTGATCAGTGTTCAGGTCGTACTCCATAAGCAATAGATTTCCCTGTCCCCCATAGCCCGCCCGTCGGGGCCATCCATGATCACCTCGGTGCTGTGGACGTTAAACCTGAACTAACCAACATTTAAAACATCTCATTTTGACCAATCCTACATGATAACTGGCAGACCAGATGGGCTGTGCTGATGTCAGCCTGAGGACATTTTGCTCATCGTTTCATCTCTTTAAGTTAATTTTGTATGCCATACTACTTTTCTGTACATCTGCCTGATACACAATGTTTAATATTATCTATTTGATACTTTGTAGGTTCTCTATTTTTGACAATAAAGGTTTTATTTGCATGTTTTCTCCATAAAATTGATTAACTCTCTTCATGCATTCTTGGACACAGGTGAGCAGGGTATGTCATGTAGGTTCAGATGTATTTTGGTAAATCTACATTGAACTGGACATATTTTTTTGTAGCGCTGTTTTGGACCAGGGCCAGTGAGCTTAGCCGCATGAATTTAGTTAAGTCTTTGATGCTGATTTTGGATCCTTAATTTACCATACATAGGCAGTTTGGAGAATTGTGCATGTCTGTGTTTCTTTGCGCAAGTTTATGCTGCATTCAGCTTGATATTCTTTGTCCTATTTTGGTGGTACAGGTCAGGCTCAGTATTACGCATTTTACATGCACAGGTCTCTGGCTCCCACAGGGTTGCCCTCTGTGCAAAAGGTCCTTGGGCTGACGTCAGTGTTAGCGTGCCCACACAGTCATGCATGGACGTTATCCTGAGAACCTTTTGCTTACTAAGTGGTTTTTCTTTACAATTCTATGAAGTCTTCAGCACTAGCAGGGGCAGATCAAGAGGGTGTCTTGACAAGGTGGGGGTGGGGTGGGGACCTCTTCTCCCCCCCCCCCCCACCCCTCGTTTTCAAAACTGTATCGTACAAAACAAATCCAGACCAAAACAGTGACTATCAGGCGAGCATAGTTGGTAAAAAAAAAAAAATCCTAATGAAGAAAGAAACACACTTAGAAAGAACAAATACAAATAAGTTGTGTTGAAATTATTCTTTCTTGGCACTTTTCTTTTCAGGATTTTCTTTAAAATTGTACTATTGTGTTGTATCATTCTCTCTATGTGTGTTTCTTTCCTTTTTTGTTTGGGTTTTCTCAGACATACAGCTTTCAGAGCTTAAGATTTTTATTTGTTGCAACTTTTCTTCTTTTATCTTGGGACACAGCACTGCTTTTGGCACTTTTTTTTTAACGGAGGGGCTGATCATATCTACATGCACTTGTCCTCCACCCCACCTCCCTAACAAAACAGGATAGATCAAGCACTTCTGATTCTTGTATGGTGTTAATTTTCTTATTGAAAAAAATGTTCTACACTAGTTTCTGCAGGAGCAATAATCATGTGTTTGACAACAACACTACACTAGATCATATAAACAGTCATAATCACCCATAATGTATATCTCTTATACTGGCTGACAATTGCTTAAGGGTTAGCTTTACACCTGCCCTCTGATGACATGTGTCAATGACTACAGTGCTGCTCTAATGAGCACTGGTGCATGTCCAAAGACTAGTTCAAAAGAAAAAGCTATGCAATCTGAGTGAGGCTGGTGACCCTCTGTGCTCAGAGAGTGATGTGTAACGAGATTAGTGGATTAGCAATCGCCTACGTCACACTGGCCAGTCGGCTGCTTACCCCGGGTTCTCGCTTTCTGATCAGTCGTAGACTTAAACCTAGATGACTGCCACGTATGAGGGTGCAATGAGAATGGTATCACACAGAAAGAGGTATGCTTTTCATGAGCCCCTTTGACTGAAGGGGCACATGAAGCTCTAGGGACCGAGTTGGGCCCCAAATCAGCAATGATCGGACACTTTCCCACCGCTGGGGTTGACCAGCAGTCAGCAGCGTATTGCCAGATGGCTGCCTCAGTCTGAGGATGCAATGAGCATTGTATTGCACAGCAAGACACACTGCTTTACATGAGCCCCTGTGAGTGCTGGGGCACATGACACTCTGTCTGGGTGAAGTACTGTTATGGGGTGGAGGTCAGCAGTGCCAAGTGAGGATATTTGACTATAGGCCCATGAACTCACTAGGCCCACCCACCTATTCCGAAGATAAGTGTGAAAATACACCGTACAAGAAAGAGGAACCATTGAATAGTAAAACAGAACCAACTTCCACAATTAATCTTAAAATCTTAAAAAAAGATTTTTTAAAATGCATCTCCTTTGATCTGCCATTGACTAGAGTGACACAATCACTGAAATCATGGCTCCCAGGCACCACAATATACTGGGGCTGACCTGTGCATTGTTATAAAAACATGTTGGAGGTTTGCTTGTGATTGTATTGCTCTTTGAGTAGGTTTTAGATGTGGTTGATTGCTTTTCAAAATTAAGTTCTCTTTAAAAGAGATTTGTACATGCACATCCACTGAATATGTTAGACACATGCGATATTTTGGATAAAAATGTATTTGTTTTCTCAAAACTCTTACCAATGGCATTACTAATAGGAAGGTACACTTAGCTTACCGATTTCAGCCTAAGCATCTGTTGTGTACACTACACAACCAGGGAGGCGACTCCAGGGAGTCGTTACCAAGAAACCCTCAGTGGCCTCCCCTGCCTCCCTATCTGGTCACATGCTTGGTAGTATCCCACCAGTCTTTTATGCTTAGCTCACTGTGAACGGTTGTGTTCAGCCTTCGTCTCTTCGGCTGTGCATGGTTGGATTACTGGTGGACTTGGCATTGTGCTTGGTGTTGTGTGGGGTTTGGATTACCTTGGGTGTGGATTAACTTGGTAGTCGGTCACTGGTGGGATTACCTTGTAGCTTGTGGGTGGGTGATAACAAAGTAAGGCCTCGGTTAATGCCTCTCGACTGGCAAATTTTCCCGGGTGGCGGCATTGGCGGGAGATTCAGTTCGCGACCGGCCGTGGTTGCGTGTTCTCTACTAAAGGTCCTGCGCTCCTGCGGTGGCATATGTCTGCTTTCTGTTACAGTACACATGCACAGGAGGGAGACATGTGCCAGGGCGGACATTTCCAGTGGCCCAGTGACTCCCACGATGTTTGCCTGCCGTGTTCAGGTTGCTCCTCCAGGCAGATGTGTTATGCCTGCGCTACATGGGTCGAGGAGCGGTGGTAGCAGCTGGGGGCCTTCTACACTAGGGAGAGGCCGACCCGGTCCAAGGAACCATGCACCCCACCCGAGGCCGCCGCCGTTCAGGACCGCATAGGCGCGCCATCTTGGATATCGTGGGATTGTCGACGCATTGGGCCCCGCTCCTCCCCCCCCCCTCCCCCCAGGTCCGCTGGACCGGGCCTCTCTGCTCGGAGTGAGAGAAGCCTGTCAGCTACCAACGGGACTTGGTTCCTTGTCTGGTCCAGGCCTCAGGAGCCCTGACCCACCACTCTGATAGTGTGTCCAGGTCAGCTGCCGATGGGAGGTGCTTCCCCGTCAGGACCAGGCATCAGATGCCCTGACCCTCCGCTCAGGGAGAGAGAAGCCTGTCATCCGTCGTCAGGACGTGCCTCGCTGTCTGGACCAGAGAGAGAAGCCTGTCAGCCGCTGATGGGACGTGCTTCCCCGTCAGAGCCAGGCCTCATGAGCCCTGCCCCCCTCGCTCTGGGAGAGCTGAGAGGGACACACAGCGACCTCGGTTGCCACTCTACGCGGTGATGGAACTTCTCTACTGCTTCCCTGTCAGGAACAGGACGCAGGAGCCCGGCCCCTCAGCTCCATAGGATCTGACAGGGGCCGACAGCATCCTAGGGCATCCCGCTTTAAGGAATTTATCAGTCCCCTGGGCCCGATGCATCCACTGGGACCTCACGTTCGATGAAACGCTGTCGGCGGCGGTGTTCACGCCGCCACAAGGTTTACGAGGAGTCGCCGGACACTCTGGCTACCACGGCTCGGTTCCTGAACTGGTTCGACGGCGGTGCAGATCACCTCATTTGGCCACCAGTGGACGCTCAGGAAGGGGTCACCAACCCAGCTCGCGGGAACCACGTGACCAGAGATACATCGCGGGGAAGGATACAGGCACCGGTCTCGTTTGGACCTGTCCTCTCCCCATTCCCGCTCCACCTCCCCGAGGCGTAGGAGGGACCCTCGTCCGTCACAGCGTTCTTCCTCTTCCCGGCGCCAGCTCTCCGTTTTGAGGAAAGCCGCGGCGATGGTAAGTGTGCCTCGGCGTTCCAAGCGACACAAGTCTCTCCCTCTGCCGCCTGGCTTTCGAGACCTCTCAGAGGCGTTTTCGGCACACCTCCTGCAGGACAACTTCGGACACAAGGGCTTCTTTCAGACTCCAGTTGGGCGGCCGGAATGGACATCAGTTTCCACCAACAGTGGTACGCTGGTCACTCCCAAGCTTTCTCCTGTCCCCTGCCTACTCTGGACAAGGCGGTGTTGTTGCAGGCATGAGCCCCCAGGGGCCTGCACGCGTGGTGGCCCCACAGACTGGACAAGATGGCGACCCTGGTACGCAACTCCTTGGCATGTGCAGGCTTCCTAGATCTGGCGACGCAGTCCGTGGTGAGTTGCTTGGAAGACACCTGGGATCTTTCCTCCTCGGCTCCTCTATGTGGCTTACACTCTGTGCTAGTGGCGGCGAATTGGGCGGCGTATCACACCTCGGCCAACGCCTTGGCGGCGGGCGTCAACTGTGACCTGATGCGTCGGGACACCCTGCTCGGGCTCTGCTCCTCCCTCCTGGCTTCAGTAACGGCACAGCTCCACCAGGCGCCGTTCGGGGCTCCTCTGCTGTTGGACACCTGGCAGTCGGTCAAGGAGTTGTCAAAGGATCTCTGGCCCGGAACCGCCGTCCCCTCATCCTCACGCTTTCAGGCGGCCCACAAGGCAGTGGGTCGCCCCCAGCGGTTCTTCAGACCCTCCTCCCGCCTTCCCAGAGGCTCCCGCGATGCCGCTCACCCACCTCCTGCGCCTTTGCGCACCTTCCTCACCCCAGTCCCTGCCTAGCCCAGAAGCGCCCCGAGGACCGGACATGGTCAGGCCCGCTGACATGACTCTGATGCTCTCGCCGATGCGCTCGCGGTTTCAGGATTACCCTTGGATTCTCTCGACCCTCTCAGTCAGCCTGTGGATCTCGTTTCAGTCTCCTCCTTCGTGGACGCGGGTTCCGGGTGACCAGCTCAAGGCAGAAGCTGTTCAAGGCGAAGTGGTCTCACTGCTCCGGACCGCGGCCACGGAGGTAGTATCTCGACACGACTCCCAGGTCTTCTAGTTCTACAGCCTCCTCTTCGTCGTCCCTAAGCCCGGAGGCAAGTGGCGGCCCGTTGTAGACCTCTCGGCGCTAAACAAGTGTATTTTGGCTCCAGGCTTCCGGATGGAAACAACCGGAGCCGTGAGAGGATCGGTACAACCCCTGGACTTCACAATAAGCCTCGACCTAGCGGACGTGCTTCTACACGTGCCTGTGCACCCGGCCTCTTCTCTTCATCTTCTGCGGAGTTGTGTACCAGTACCATGCACTTCCCTTCAGACTCAACCTCAGCCCTTGGGTTTTCGCCAGGATATTCGACGAGGTTGTCGCCAGGTTCAGACAGACTTCCGCTACCTGGATGATCTGCTTCTCAGGAACCAGGTTGCGGGAGCCCAGGAGGAAGACTCCACCAGCTCCGATTCCGGGTCAATGGAGGCAAGTCAGATCTCACGCCGTCCCGCAGGTTTATCCTCCTAGGCACGGAGTTCCTGACTGACCTCACCGGGTGTGGCTCCCCGAGGAGGCGGCTTCAGAAGTTAGCAGGGCATTCGCTTCCGGTGTCTGGCGCGGAAACATTTCCGGCCAAGGTCTGGCTACAACTTCTAGGCAGGCTCTACGCTTGACCGATGCCGTTGCTTCTGCTGCTCCACTGGCGCCCGTCCTCTGGCGATCTGGTGGCCCTGATCTCAGTGTCTCCTTGGTCAGGCCCCACCTCCAGCAGTGGATGGACCTGTTCTGGCTAGCGTCGGGGGTTCCCCTCCCCTCCCCTCTGCCCCAGCTGTCCATCTGCACGTACGCGAGCCTCTCTGGCTGGGGTGCACACCTGCTGCCGGAGTTCGTCACAGCCTCAGGCGGCTGGCCAACTGACCACGCAGGCAGACACATCAACTGGATAGATTTGAAGGTCGTTGGCTCGCCCTTGTCGCATGGGAGACTCGCCTCTATCACCAGGAGATCCTGGTTCTCTCCGACAACGCGACGGTAGTGGCCTGCATACAGAGCCAGGAAGGGATGTGCTCACCCTCCCTTTGCATCCTCTTGTTCCAAGTCCTCCTGTGGGGCAGAGATCACGGTATCACTCTTTGAGTGCGGCACATCCCGGGCCACCTGAGTGTCCTCGCGGACTCCCTCACGCGTCACGGCCTACTTCTCCACTCAAGGTGGGTGCTACGCCCAGACATCTTCAGACTACTCTGCGCCCGCTGGGAGTCGCCCATGATTGACCCCTTTGCCACGAGGTGGAACAGACGGCTCGCTCTCTTTGTCTCTACCATTCCAGATCCACTGGCCTCTATCCCTTGGGATGGCCTGCTAGCGTACGCGGATCCGCCTTCTGTCCTAGTACCCGAAGCTCACGGGCTGCAACAGGGTTTTGCTCCTAGTGACGTCGCTAAATGGGACCAGGAGCTGGACCGCCACCCTCCTGAGCTTCGCCACAGACCCTCCCCTGAGGCTCCCCACCCCTCGCACGATGCTCCAGCACTCCAGGCAGAATCTTTATCGCCCGTGCCCGGAATTGCTGCTACTGCACGCTGGGAGAATGTGCAGCAGGCCCTCGCTGCAAGAAGCTTCTCGAGTGCAGCGGTGGAAGCTATCGCACCGGCACGCAGAGCTTCTACCCGAAACGTCCGGGTGCTCCGCCGAGCAGCTCTCCCCCACGGATCTGACTACTCTCCTACTGGCTGAGTTCTGTCGGTGACTCTTTTTCCAGCAGAGCCTGTCCCCCATCACCATCAGAGGTTACCTGGCCTTGATTGCAGACACTTACTGCCACTTGGGTTGGCCAGACCCGGGTGCCTGCAAGGACCTCTCTGACCTGATGGCACACCTGGATCTTCAGCGGCCAGTCTCCCGCTCGCTGATCCCACGCTGAGACTTGTCATAGGTGCTGACATGGCTCAACTCAAGCCGTTTCGAACCTCTTTCATTGACACGGTTTGGAGACCTGACCAGGAAGGCCTGCTTCCTGCTAGCCCTCGCCACAGCGTCCAGGGTGAGTGAGATCCACGCTTTCTCGGTGCGACCCGCCTGTCTCCAGTTCAAGGCCGATGGGTCGGTGCAGCTCTTCACCAACCCGACATTCCTGGCCAAGAATTGGCCACTTGCAGCCGCACCCCAGGTGTTAACCATTTGCTAACCAGACGGATCAGTCCCTGGAGTCCAGTCAGCAGGACTCGGTTAGGGCGTTGAGAATATACCTGCGCAGAACAAAGCCACTCGGTCAAGGGCACTCCCGCCTTTTTTTGCCCTTGGCTTCGGGCAGACGTGACGTCTCCACTCAGACGATCTCGTCCTGGCTACGCTAGGTCATGCGGTCTGCATACAAGAACTCTCCCCAGAGGGAGCAAAGAAGATGCGCATCTGGGCACACGAGGTAAGAGCAGTGGCAGCGAGCGTCGCCTTTGGCCACAACTGCGGCAGCCATGGGCTGGTGGGCTGAATCAACTTCGCCCGCTTCTGCCTATGGGACCTATCTGGCCAGCATGACAACCTGGCTCTAGTGGGGGACATCTTGGTGGCGCAGCACTCCCTGCCGGCTCCACAAGCACCGTAGATAATGCCTAGCTGAAATCGTCTGGATTGGGCGCATAGGGAGGCCTCCATAACTTAACGCACGGGGGGTGTAGTTGTTCCATGCGAAATTAGCGTTTGGGGATTGTTTAATGGGCGGCACCCTCCTATTCGCTATTCTTCCTATTAGTAATGCCATCAGTAAGAGTTTTGAGAAAACAAATGTATTTTTCTCTAAAATGTATTTTTTTGAAAAATACTTACCGATGGCATTACTCAGAGGACCCTCCCTCCTGCCCCGCTTGCCGTTAGTGAGCTAAGGCAAAGACTGGCGGGATACTACCAAGCACGTGACCAGATAGGGAGGCAGGGGATGCCGCTCAAGGTTTCTTGGTAACGACTCCCTGGAGTTGCCTCCCTGGTTGTGTAGTGTACGCAACGGATGCTTAGGCTGAAATCGGTAAGCTAAGTGTACCTTCCTGTTAGTAATGCCATTGGTAAGTATTTTTCAAAAAAATACATTTTAGAGAAAAATACATTTTGTACATATTTTCTGCAACATTTCATGTTTTTTGCGCAGGCCAATGATGGCAGATGCCGGCCTGGGGACTATTGCTTGTTTGGTGTGTTTGTTAAATTTGTCTGTTATGGCTGCTCTCTTCTGTATACTTAACTTGTTCTAGTTTTGTTCTGGTCAGCAGTCAGTTGAGTAAAATGTATTTTGCAGGGGATAAGTCCAAGAAGAGAGAAATCTGCATCATGAATTCAAAGAAGGCCTACAACATTTGTGAGTAATGGATGTATGCACGTGTGTATGTGATTGTGTGTATGTTTTTCAGTCCTTGCATACTACAGCAGGATGCAAATGGACCATGCTAGTGCAAGGTCACAGTCAGATTAGCTTGGCACCAGTGCACTTTTAATGCCTGAAAGTTTATTAGACAAAGCTGCTGTATAAAAGACTTAACCCATTCAGCCCTGACGCACTACAGCAGGAGATGTGTCGACCATGATAATTCAAAGGTAGTGCCAGATTAGCTTGGCGCCTATCGGTGCCAAGCTAATCTGGCACTGCCCTTGAATTATCATTTTCGATCCATCTCCTGCAACAGGTGCAATGTCGTTAGATGACGCTTCCAAAATTTGGGAAATATGTGCTTCAGGCTGAATGAGTTAACCCCATCACCAAATTGTGTGTTTGTAAGCAGGACAAATTCAACACTTCAATGAACACAGATCTGCAGGTGATCATGAGGTTCTTTGCCTCTTGTAGTGGGTGGTGTTCACATTATTCAGCAGTGAAGGGGTCAATATACTTTTTTTTGTTGATACCAGGCATAATTATAGACTACCTGTAGTGTTTGTGCCAGTGTCGGTGCAATTGTTATTTATTGTGATTCACGACTGGCTTTCCCCTGGCAGCTATCCTCCTGGGCCATCTGAAGATGAGTGTATCCGAGATCAAACAGGCCATCTACTTGATGGATGAGGAAACTCTCACTTCTGAACTTCTGCATCAGCTCATCACATATGCTCCCAGCAAGCAGGAGGTGACCCTATGTTCGGATGAATACATTGTATTAGGATGGGGTGTTCATGGTGGGGATGACCTAGTTAGCCGAATATCTTCAGGCAGACGTCGGGGCTTTCTGCAGACTGGGTCACTTGTTGGTCACTTGGGAACTTGTTTGCTAGGATTATGGTTTCTTGTGTCTGGGTTGTAGTGAGTAGGCAATTTGCATTTCCAAGCTTAAAAATTCCCAAGAGTATGTTCTACCCGTTTTCTGAAACTTAAGACAATTCCCCAGCAGTATCTGTGAGAAAAACTGGTAAACTTTGTTGTAAAACTTCATTTTATATCATCCAGTCACTTGAGTGTTAGCAGATGTGGTGTAAACGAGCTACTAATTAATCTAATTAATGATAGCTATGTAATATGGCACCAGCAATATTTTTTTCTGTATTCTGTAGATGGCTCACTATGATGCATACACAGGAGATATCAATGACCTCAGCAAGCCAGATCAGTTTGCATATGAGGTGAGCAGTTTCTCCAATTTTGGCTCACGTGCGATAGCAAAAGTGACTTTATGGAATGGGCCATCCGTTGTCTGTCCGGCGTCTGTCATCCATGGTAACTTTAACGTTGGCACTTTCTTGGAGACTATTCAAGCCTCAGACTTCAAACTTGGCCCAGGGGTGCTTTATGATAAAACCTTTCTAAATATACCAATCTCAGTGACCTCTCTCAAAGGTCAAGGTCACCAGGGGTCCAGAAAGATAAGAGATAGTTTATTGCTATATGTTTTCATGTAAAAATACAATAAAAGCATTGGAATGTGTCTTGATGTTAGTTACTAAAGACTGAATAATATCACACCATTATCACACGCAGCTAATAATCACAGCATACATAAGGATGAAAACATGACATATAAAACTGTTACCACAGCAATCGTCACAATAAATGAGTTGTTCTGGTGAGGTAAACAAAGATAATCAGGTCATAAACTTGGATAATAACAATCATTAAATCTCTCTCTCTCTCTCTCACACACACACACACACACACACACACACACACACGTGTGTGTGTGCGCTCACACAAGTATAAAATCTGAAATATCATTTTCATGCTAAACACTAAACCTTTGCCTGAAAAGGGGTCCCAAAAAGCCATATTTTGACACAAATGATTTCTCCACAAATACTATTTTCAACTTCAAACACAAACTTGGTGCAAATATGTCTGATGGTAAGACCTTTCTCTGCATACTAATTTGGATGACCCCTCAGAAAGTTCAAGGGTCATAGGAGGTTGGCAAATGTGTGAAAAAATGCCAGTTCTTTAGAGACAGTTCTTTAGAGAATTGTAGTTGTTTTTTTTCAAGTTTTGGCCAACTTTTCAGACAGACTGATTTGGCACAAAGGTAGCTGATGATAAGACCTTTCTAGACCACTCTAATTTACTGGTCTGCTCGCAAAGGTCAAGGGTCATGGGAGGTCCAGAAAGGGGTAAAAAAATAGCCATATTTTGACAAAAACTGTTTTTCTCAAATACTATTTTCAACTTCACACCCAAACTTGGTATTGATGAGAAGGCCTTTCCATACATACTAATTTGGCTGGTTTCTGTTTTAAGTGCTCTTATGCTTAGTTTTAAGGTGTGCTTGGATTTGATGCAGCACCCTTAGGCTGAAAGTGCCAAATCTGGCATTTGTCTTTTGAAGTCTACAAAGCAGTTTAAGAGACAGATCAACCATGATCCAGTTCAAGGGTGGTGCAAAAATAGCTTGGCACCACCTGACACCAATAAGCTATTCTGGCACCACCGTTGAACTATAATTATCATGATAAATTTGTAATCCATATAAATTTTAATCCATGTCCCATTGTAGCTTTTGCTGTAGTGTGCTGAATGAGTTAAATGACAGAGTATGGCAGCAGTGAAAAAACACTTCCTGTAGAAAGGGTGAGCCAAAATGTTATTGTAGCAAAAGTCGTGGGAAAGACAACCGCTTCTCACATGTTTAGCTAGAGAACACACTTTCAGGATCATGAGATATCATGTTTCCCATCTGCGAATTCTTTGTTCATGGGCCCTCCGGCATTTTTGTTCTATTTCTAGCCTTCACACATTGTTTACGTCCTGATTGACTTTCAAAGAATGTGTGTGATAACATCAAGATGCTGTGAAAACTGTTTTGGGGAATGTCTTATGAGGCAAGCACCATTCATGGACAGGAAAGGAAATTCAACAAAGAAACAAAAACATGAAAACCCACACATTTGGGAAGAACAACTGCAACACATTTAGTTTATTAAATTTGTCAAAAATAGACACAGGCATAAATGGACTACATGTACTCATATTTTTTAAATAATTCATTCTTGGAGGAAAATGTTTCCTGTTGTTTTTTCAAAATACATTACCGATGGCATTACTATATGGAATACACTCAATTGCCTGTAGATTTCAGCCCAAAGTTGTGTCCCCTACACAACCGGGGAGGAGACACCGGGGATCCAAGTATAGGCGCCCGGGGGTCCTCCCCTACCAACCTATCCCGCCATGCGTGTGGAGAACTCACCTCAGTTTCACTCTTAGCTCGACCGGGGACGGTCGGGCTTTTGCCTTGCTACGGTTTTTTGACCGTTTCTTCTGTGGTTTCTACTACTTGGCTTTTTGCCTTGTTTTTGACTTCTCCTTGGACTCAGTGTACTTCGTTAGTGTGTTCTACACTTCGACGTTTTTACTGTGTATGGACTTGGCGCCGACCGGTTCCGACCGGTTTGACTTTCAGTGAACTTCGTCCTTGGCTGCAGCCTTGGGGTTTCAGCTTGTGACTTTCTCACGTGGCTTTTGCCTCGCGGTGTGAGTTCGGCGCTTGAGTGTGTTCCTTCCTGTGAACAGTGTACAAAGAACGCTATGGTGGCTTCTGTTGAAGTTTGCCCCCCTGTGCGAGGATTTCTGGGGCCCTCGTTCGCCCTCGTCGCCTCAGTGCCGGCCGTGCTCTACTGCTCTTCCGACAGGATGTGTGACGTGTGTGCTGACGGGAGTACTGAGGACCGGCGGTCTCAGGTGGGGATCCTCCAGACGTGTCCTTCTTCCTGGTCTCAACGTTCTCCCCGGACTGCTCCGCAGGATGGCGTCGCTACGTCGGCTTCTCGGGCCCCGCTTCACTACGGCTTCCGGGCCTGCCAGCCCGCAGGTAAGTCCCCTTCTTTTACCTTAGCCGCGCAGAAACTCCCTCCCCTCTCAGAGTCGTGCTTCCCACATGGGTGGACATATATATTTACTCAGGTGCGGATTCGTGCGCACCATTTGTCCCCTCCCCGCTTCGCTTTTCCTGAGCGGGCTTGGCGTGACACCTTTCTGTCCACCCCCCCGCCCCGAACTTTCCAGGCAGGCCCGGTGTGACTCAGACTTTTACTCACAGGTGCGGATTCGTGCGCACCTTTTGTCCCCTCCCTGCTTCGCTTTTCCTGAGCGGGCTTGGCGTGACACCTTTCGGTCCACCCCCCCCCCCCCCCCCCCGCCCCGAACTTTCCAGGCGGGCCCGGTGTGACTCAGACTTTTACTCACAGGTGCGGATTCGTGCGCACCACTGAGTTGTCCCCTCCCCGCTTTGCTTTTCCTGAGCGGGCTTGGCGTGACACCTTTCTGTCCCCCCCCCCCCCCCTTAGACTTTTATTCACAGGTGCGGTTTCGTTCGCCCCTTCTGTCCCCTCCCCGCTTCGCTTTCTGCTGAGCGGGCTTGGCGTGACTTCAGACTGTCCCCTCCCCGCTTCGCTTTTTGCTGAGCGGGCTTGGCGTGACTACTGACTGTCCCCTCCCCGCTTCGCTCTTCGCTGAGCGGGCTTGGCGTGACTTTTTAGACTGTCCCCTCCCTGCTTCGCTTTTGCTGAGCAGGCTTGGCGTGATTATAGACTGTCTCCTCCCCGCTTCGCTTTTGCTGAGCGGGCTTGGCGTGACTACAGAATGTCCCCTCCCCGCTTCGCTCTTCGCTGAGCGGGCTTGGCGTCACTTAAGACTGTCCCCTCCCTGCTTCGCTTTTGCTGAGCAGGCTTGGCGTTATTATAGACTGTCCCCTCCCCGCTTCGCTGAGCGGGCTTGGCGTGACTTTTTAGACTGTCCCCTCCCCGCTTCGCTTTTTGCTGAGCGGGCTTGGCGTGACTACTGACTGTCCCCTCCCCGCTTCGCTCTTCGCTGAGCGGGCTTGGCGTGACTTTTTAGACTGTCCCCTCCCTGCTTCGCTTTTGCTGAGCAGGCTTGGCGTGATTATAGACTGTCTCCTCCCCGCTTCGCTTTTGCTGAGCGGGCTTGGCGTGACTACAGAATGTCCCCTCCCCGCTTCGCTCTTCGCTGAGCGGGCTTAGCGTCACTTAAGACTGTCCCCTCCCTGCTTCGCCATATGGGCCCCAGTGTTTCCCCGGCCGATGGCGTAAGTGCTCGCACTTGAGACCGTAATGCCAGCTGCTCCGCGGGCAGTCGAAACCACGCTTCTCTATTTCTGTGTAGATGGATAGTCAGTCAGTGCGGGCATTCAGGCATGGCCGGATCTGGTTACGGTTACTCACTAGCAGATCTGGAGCTGATACCCCCACGAAAACGCTTAAGAAGAAACCGGGCCCATATGCTTTTGCTGAACCCCCACCCGGGTCTGCCCTGGGGGACTTGGGTGGGGTTAGGTATTTTTTAGTTCCCAGGGTCACCCTGGTCAGCCCCACAGGGTGGGTTTTTCTCTCTATTCTGGGGCATGTGTTTCTGTCTACCCTTTGTCCATTCACCTGTATTTGCCTTTTTAAAACTCTCCCGTACTGTCTGCACTGCCTGTAGCTCTTGATATTGGATGTGTGTTGCTAAATGGTCTTAGCTTTATTTAGGCCCCATGTGTTAGGTTTATTTAACGTGTTTGACCGGCTGGCGACATACATTCAATGTTCTGTTTATTTTTTTTCACAAGCAGTGCAGGCACGTCCTGAGAAAGCCTTGTTGCTGTCGGGACGTTAAGCAATGTACAATCAATCAATCGCTTTTGCTGAGCAGGCTTGGCGTGATTATAGACTGTCCCCTCCTTGCTTCGCTTTTTGCTGAGCGGGCTTGGTGTGACTTTAAGACTGTCCCCTCCCTGCTTCGCTTTTGCTGAGCATGCTTGGCGTGATTATAGACTGTCTCCTCCCCGCTTCGCTTTTGCTGAGCGGGCTTGGTGTGACTACAGACTGTCCCCTCCCCCACTTCGCTCTTCGCTGAGCGGTCTTGGAGTGATTTTGACTGTCCCCTCCCCGCTTCGCTTTCGCTGAGCGGGCTTGGCGTGACTTTGACTGTCCCCTCCCCGCTTCGCCTTCGCTGAGCGGGTTTGGCATGACTTTAGACTGTACCCTCCCCGCTTCGCCTTTCGCTGAGTGGTCTAGGCGCTGAGCGGTCTTGGCGTGACTTTTGACTGTTCCCTCCCCGCCTTGCCTTGCTGAGCGGTCTTGGGCGACTACGGTGGGTCCCCCCCCCCCCCCCAAGCGGGCCCGGCGGGACCCGGACTCTTGTCCCTAGACCGGTTCCGCTAGGGGAGCCTCGAGGGATGGACTGCCTCGCTTCTTCGAACCGGATATTCTCAGCCGTCTTCCTACGGATTCGGCTGTCGTCTTCTTCTTTCGAGACTCGACGACTGGTTCTTTCCCCCGGCTGTTAGCGGTCACGTCAGTCTCCTCTTCGGACGACATCGGCTTTTCGCTCAGCTCGCCGACTTCTCGCTTGGGTTTTGGCATAGTTCCTCCCCCTCTTCTTCGGTCCTCCTTCATTTATGGAGAGACAGGCTTCCGCGGGGATCTACGCGCAGAGGCGGGCCTAGCGTCGCTAGTCCCTCCGTCAGCCAGCCGGCTTCCGGGACTTCACCGGTGTGTTCTTCGCCCTGTTATGACACGCCTTCGTCGGCTTGTGCCCTCTGGCGTCGCCTGGGCTAGTTGTGGACTTGCGTAGGCCCTGGTTGTTTGTTACCTTTGCCTCGCGGTGCTGTTCCATCTTCACCGACCAGTTGTGACGGGCGTCTCTGCTTCCTGCGCCGTTCGCAGCCCTTGGCCGGACCGGGTATCGGTTTCATCGCCATCTTGGTGGGACGGCGCCTGGCTACACTTTTTGTTACGTTCCTTCTTGCCTTTTCCTTGCATTTTGGCAAGGTTATCTCGGTCTCGGCTTCTGTCCGGCGCTCTTGGGACGGGGTATGGCGTCTTGTGTCAGCATACGCCGTGTTCGTCTCGTGCGGTTCCACTGTTCTGGTGTACCTGCGGGGGCGCTTGCGTTTGGTCCCTTGGTTCGCTATGTTGCAGCTGACAAGTCCAGCTCGGATCTAGGTCCAACTCTGGTAGACCCTCAGACCCGACTAGTGGTTTTTCACCTGGTGAGACTACAGTCTACGCCGCAGCTTAGGCCGCGAGCCCGTCCTCCTGCACCGGCAGCTAACACAGACCCGTCTAGTGCACCCTTCTGGCTGCTGCTTCTAGAGCCAAGCTTCAGATATAGACTCTCCTTCCAAGTACAAGTCTAACACGCTGGTAATCCCCTCAGTCCCGGTTTGGGGATCTACCAGGCGTTGGCACAGTCGGCGCTGCGACTTCGGTCGCGCGTCCGTTCTTACTCCGGCAGCGAAACTCAGACCCGGCTAGCGCGCTGGCTGGCTTCCTGCGACTTGGCGGCACAGGATAATCTACAGTTACGCTGACGGTTAGTGGTTCTTGCAGGCGACAGAACAGTCAACGCCGCGACTTCGGTCACGGGCCCGTTCTCCTGCTCCGGCTGCTACCACAGTCCTCCTTTGGACGCTGTCCGGTTCCGCCGACTTCGGCGACTCGGATTCTTACAGGAAACGGTGGGCAGCTCCCACTTGACTAGTGGACTCTACCCGGTTCCGCCGACTGCTTCGGCTCGATTTGGACGCGGGAACAGGTTTCAGCACCTTAGCTGGGGGGCCCTACGTTGCTGCTTCCAAGAAGATGGGGCCTTGCCCTCTTTGCCCTACGCAGGAGGTCAGCGCTCCATTTAGGACCTTCCCGAGTGGTTCCTGCCCTGGGACGGTGGGTCGGCGAGAGTTAGCTACAAGAGCGAACTTCTTCGCCGGTTGCAGGTACAGACCCGAGAGGATGGCTCTGACCACGCTCCTAGGGCTAGATCGCAGCACTTCAGTCAGGATTTCCGGGACCGCGCTCAGTGGAGCGCGCTGACCGGACGCTGTAGTCGACGCGCAGCTTGTCTTCGGTACTATGAGTTCCGTCTTCTTTCAGGGCGGACCTGCGCTGCCGCCTCCAAACAAGTCCGCGGCAGTATGCTTGTGGGGACTTCCTTGACCAGGCTGGAGACAGTTACCCTCGTAAGGACGACACTTCGATACCTGTCGGCTGCCTCTCTCCTTTTCGGGGAGTCAGGCGAACCCGACTTTGAGCGAGCTCGACCCGCCTTCTTCTGTGGACTTAGGCGCGGCTAGGGCTACGCCACTCTCTACCGGCCCTCCCAGGCGTACTGTTACAGCCTAGAGTCCTGCCCGTTACCCTGGGCCGGTTGGGTTATGGGGCCTTTGGCCTCTGGCTAGGCACTGAGAGAACCACGGGCTCTGCCTCTCGCCCGGGCTGCAGACGCGCTGCTCTTCTTGGGATGGTCTGTTCCCTGTGGCATACCCCCTTTCGGTGTGGTGCCGAAGATTCGGCAGTATCTTCTTCCTGCTCCACGGTTCTCTTCCTGGTGGCCCCCCTGCTTTGGATTCTCGGAGGGGGCGGGACGGCTATGGCAGCAGCCCGCGGACTGTTACCAGTGTTGTGTGCGACGGCTAGGGGAGATTCTACCAGTCGGGGCGCGCCTCTCGGCGGTTCCGCCCCATGATCTCACTATCCCTACGGGCGGAGTTCCCCTTAGGGCTCTTCGACGACCAAGGTTAAGCTCCTTTTTCCGTCAAGAGTTACTGCTCCGTAATCGTACTCGCTTCCCTCAGCCGGGGCCTTTAGGATCCGGCCCTGGCGAGTTTTGGGTCCTTGGGACCTTGAATTCAGATGTCCTCTCTCCGGTTCTCTCTTACCTCGGTGGGACCTCGTCTGGACCCGGATGTGGCTATTTACAGACTGCTTCGAACCCCTGCCTTGGCACGGTTCTCCGTCCTTGCCCGGAAACATGTTCATCCTGGCGCTCGCCACGGCTCCCGCGGGTGCGAGCCGCATGCTGTCTCGGTCCGCCCCGCAGGTTGGCAGTCCGAGCCTTCACTCATCGCAACTTCTCATCGACCCGGCCTTCAGGTCTTGAGCCTGCCTCTCTCGGCTGCACCCCAGTGGCTGACCTTACCCCCGTTCAGGGGACGACCGACCCACGGGGCGCGTCGTCAGGACCTAGTCCAGGCACTGCAGTTCCTGCACTGCCATTGGCCACACCGTCTTGCCTGCCCGCCTCTTCCTACCCTTTGTCAGCAGGCCGAGTAGCTCGACCCAGACAGTTCGCCGTGACTTCGGTGGGTGACTCGTTGGCCTACCCAACCTCTCCCTTTTCGGGATAGAAGGTTACAGTTCCGGGCGCATGACGCTTTCTGCTCGGTTATGACTTTGGGACGGGCGGTAGGCAGGTGTGCTGTTCCACTTGCTCCCTCTTCTACCTCCGCGACCTATCTGGCCAGCGTGACTCCCTGGTCTTGATGGGCGGCCTCTCCGCGGCCCAGCACTCCCTCCGCGCGCCACAGTGCCATAGACACTTCTTAGCTGAAATCATCGGGAGTGCTCCTTGCGGGCTAGCGGAGGGCTCTACGTTAGGGTTTGGGTGTCGGCACCCTCCTCCTCTTTGGTATTCTTCCATATAGTAATGCCATCGGTAATGTATTTTGAAAAAACAAATGAATTTTTTTTCTAAAATGTATTTTTTTGAAAAATACTTACCGATGGCATTACTCGGATGGCCCTCCCACCTGCCCCGCTTGCCTCCTTAGCTAAGCGTGAAACTGAGGTGAGTTCTCCACACGCATGGCGGGATAGGTTGGTAGGGGAGGACACCCGGGCGCCTATACTTGGATCCCCGGTGTCTCCTCCCCAGTTGTGTAGGGGACACAACTTTGGGCTGAAATCTACAGGCAATTGAGTGTATTCCATATAGTAATGCCATCGGTAAGTATTTTTCAAAAAAATACATTTTAGAAAAAAAAATCATTTTCGCATCTGGATGCTATTTACCTCTTTTCATCCTGATACACTATTGCTTGAAATAAATCTTCTTTGACAGTTCAAGGGTGGTGCCAGAATATCTTGGCGCTTGAGGTGCCAATTAAGCTATTCTATCACCACGCTTGAGCTAGAATGGTTGATTTATCTCCTAATCTGTAATGTGGTTTCATAAGACAATAAGCAATTTTTTAAAAGTCAGCCTCTGGATGTAATGGGTTAAACCCGGTTCTGCATGAAGACACTGGCACAGTGCCGGTAGGATGACTGCACACTGAAGGGGGTTAGACCCTCACCATGCATGATGGGTGTCTATACACACACATGAGTATGTTTCTATTTGTCCTAAATAGTAGGACATGTTTTATCACTAACAGGAGTGTTTCAGGTATGTTATGCAGCTGGCACAAAATTTAGCAGTTGACCATTTTTCAATAGGGGATGAAGGGAAAGCACATACTAAGAATATGAGATGTGCACTTTGTTATGAGTTGTATGCTGGTGCATGATTTTGGACCACACAACTGAAAGCTATAAGGTCCAAAATCACACACCAGCACACATTTGTGTTGTGATGTTTATGTGCAGCTGTCACATAGGTAATTAGCACAACCAGTCATGTTTCAAATGTGAGGTTGCACTGGGCAAGCACATGCTAGAAATGTAAGACACATTCTTTGTAATGATTTGTGTGCTGGTGTGGGATTTTAGACCATACGGCTGGAAGCCGTATGGTCAAAATCACACACCAGCACACATTAATTTTGAGCTGTGAAATGTCTTTTCCTAGATGAGTCAGATTCACAGTTATGAGCAGAGATTGCGAGCCCTCCTTTTTAAGGCCAACTTCAGAGAGCGCACGGAAGAAATGACAGAGGTTGGTTGTACAGTTGTTCTTGGTGATAATACTACAAAGAATACAGAATAATTTATTATTCCTTAAAAAATCACAACAGAACGAATTTGTCCTGCCACTTTCTAATTCACACATCTTACACACTAAATCACTCACTATATCACAGTCACTCCTGTCACTTCCATACTCTTCCTATATACATGTATTTTTTTCAAAAATATGACCCACTCAAAGATAAAATGTGTCCTGATGGGTGGTATAAGCCGTATGGTGTCCAGCCTAAAGGTACAAAATCACAGACAACACATATTTTAACTTTAATTTTTGAGTTATGAATTTTGAGTTTGAATGTGTATACTAGTTAATTTTCTGTATGATGTAGCCATGTGTGTTGCATTTAAAGAAAAAAAATGTTAGAGGTGCAGAGAATCCAGCACCATTTGCATAATGTGATTTCGTTTCAGAGTTTACGCAGTATCAAGCTGGCATCTAATGAATTGCGCCACAGCAAAAAGCTTGCACGATTACTAGAGGTATGTTGACTTTCGTTATTTGATATTAATCAAAATTTATGAAATGTTTTCAGTTAATTTTACTTGTTCACTTCTGCCACCATAGTTCATTTGTGTGTACTGATCTGTGATTTTGGATTTTACAGCCTTAAGCCGTAAAGTCCAAAGTCACAGACCAGCACACATTATTTTACTTTAACTTTGTTTTACAGTTGATTCTGGCCATGGGGAACTACATGAACAAGGGTAACAGCAGAGTAGGGGAAGCTGCAGGTTTCAGGATAACTTTTTTGACTCAGGTTGGTGGTGTTCAGTTATGCCATTTAGCTCTGAAATGCTACACGGAGATGTGAATTAACCATGATAGTTCGAGCGTGCACACCTGTGTGTGAATTATTGTAAGTGTATGCTTGCATGTGCGCATAGGTCTGTGTGTGTGTGTGTGTGTGTGTGTGTGTGTGTGTGTGTGTGTGCATATACTTGCATATATGCATGCCGTAGGTGTATGTGTGTGAGCATGCATGCCAGCATATGTGTTTCTGTACTGGTATATATGTGTGTGTGTGCATGCATACATGTGTGTATTTGTCCACCTGCTGGCACGTGTGTGCACTCATGAATACAATAGTACACCCAACCAGCATATTTAATTGCTCATTACTCTCCTGTGGATATTTTCCTTACAGCTGGATATCACCAAGACCGCTGATAGTAAGTCTACTTTTCTGCATGTGCTGGCTGACACTGTGTACACCAAGTTTCCAGAGCTGCTCAGTGTTGGAGAGGAGCTGACAAACGTTGCTGAAGCTTCAAAAGGTTTTTCCATCTGTAGACACTCTTGTTCTTAACTCATTAAGACCTGAAGTCAATTCCCTTATCTGTGAACTGTTCTCTGAAAACTACAGTACAGTTTTGGGGAGAGACTCACCATGATAGGTCAAAGTTAGTGCCAAAATAGTTTGGCGCCTGCAGGTGCTTCTGGCACCACCCATGAGCTGTTATGCTTCAGTCCATCTTGGGTTGTAGTGTATCAGCAGGGCTGAATGGGTTTAAAGTTCATCATAATGTTTGAGTAATTCTGTATACATGCTTATGTTTGTGTGCTGATCTTTCTTTGTGAGCCTTATGGTACTGTCTAAGTTCTAAAATCACTGACTACAGCTCACATTTCTTCACTGATTCTGCTTTTGTATAATAAACCCATCCACAGGTTTTCCATTCTATGGAGGGACACATGTTTATTTGTATGATCTTTTTGTTTTTCTTTTTTTATAGTTTAAGATCATTGGTATGGCTGTGTCATTTGGTACTTGTGCCATGTTATCACTTTCCATGATTATATCATTGAGGTTTGGACACAAGTTTGGTATCTTTCACACTGATTATTGTGGAAATTATGGATTCTGCAGTTTCCACTTAAATATACAAGCATTCAGCTAGATTATTGTTTGTTTTTTTTTCATGTAAAGTTGGGATTACTTTTTGTTTATCATACATGTGTATATGCTTTTTTGGTCAAGGTTTGCATTGGTTGTGCATGAATATTTTGTATTTAACTGTGTACTGGTCTGTGACTTTGGGAATGACGGATTTGAGCCAAGTCACACACCAGCACAGTCATGCATGCCTTCCTTGTGAGGTGGTGGGAGAGTATTCATTTAGCAAGCAACTTTTGTTTTCTGGGTGCTTCAGCCTGAGAGTCCATCTTCTTTCCTGTGCGTGCGCCCCTCACCATGTGCACTTCACCTTCACACTATATAGGCTGGTGAGTGAGATCACCGTCTTTTATTTTCGACACTATCAGATTATTCTTTGCTGGTCTTTGATTTTAAACCTTGTGGATTATAGCCATAAGGTCCAAAGTCAAAGATCAACACATAATTAACCACTTTACTGCCAAGAACAGGTGAACTCTATTCATCTGCAAGAGACCCTAACCCGCAGTTGCAGGGGTCATGAGGATCTATTCCTCTTGCTTACATCAATTTGTATCCATGTTCCTTGGACAGCTGGGGCTCATTAATTGGCGCTGATTTAACAAAGATTTCAGAAACACAATAAGAGTCCACTGGCAGTAAAGAGATTAATCATGTGAAACTGTTTACTGCTTTTATTTTTTGCCCAAAATAGTCGTGCCAGATGATTATGTCGATGCAATTGATTGCTAATCGGAATAATGTCTTTTAGTCTCCAGTGTGGCACTCAACCAGGAAATCCATGACCTGCGAAGGGAATTACAAGTTGGTATCTTTTTTATATTACCGTACATGTAATGTCTTTTTGGCTCATGTGCGATAGCAAAAGTGAGTCTTTGTGGTCGTCTGTCCGTCATCCGGTGTCCATCATCCATGGTAAACTTTAACATTGGCATTTTCTCGAAGACTACCACAGTCGTCAAACTTGGCCCAATGATACTCGGTGGCAAGACATACCAATTTCAGTGACCTCTTTCAAATGTCAAGGTGACAGAGGGTCCAGAAATAGGTTAAAAAAATTGCCATATTTCACAAAGATTGTTTTTTTGTCAAATGCTATTTTCTTCAAACCCAAACTTGGTACAGAGATACCTGATGGTAACACCTTTCTATGCATTCTTATTTGGATGACTGCTCAGAAAGGTCAAGGGTCACCAGAGGTCTAGAAATAGGATAAAAACAGCCATATTTTCACAAATGTTTGGCTCAACGGCGAAGCAAAAGTGAGTATGTTCTGGGCAAGTGGTCATCGGTCTGGTGTCCGTCCGCAGTAAACTTTAACGTGGGCATTTTCTCGGAGACTATTCAAGCTACAGTCTTCAATCTTGGCCCAAGGATGCTTTGTGGCAAGACCTTTCTAAACATACCAATTTTAGTGACCTCTCACAAAGATCAGGGTCCCAGGGGATCAGGAAATATATCAAAAATAGCTATATTTTGACATAATATATTTTTTCGCAAATACTATTCACAACTTCAAATCCAAACTTGGTACAAAGATACCTGATGGTACGATCTTTCTATATATACCAATTTGGTTGATCCCTTGGAAAGGTCAAGGGTCACAAGAGCTCAGGAAATGGGTCCAAAATAGCCATATTTTGACAAAAGATGTTTTTTCTCAAATACTATTCACAACTTCAAACCCAAACTTGCTAAGATACCTGATGGTAAGACCTATGTATGCATACTAATTTGGATGACCCATTGGAAGAGGCCAAGGGTCACAAGAGGTCGGCAAATGTGTATAAAATGCCAATTTTTTTTATAGAATTGTAGCTATTATCAACATTTTTGCAAACTTTTCAATAAAATTTTGCACAAAGGTAGCTGACGATAAGACCTTCCTATGTATACTAATTTAGTCGACTCATTGCAGAGGTCAAGGGGGTTTGACAGATGTGTGAAACTGATTACATTTTGAGAAAACGTGGATTTTATTGGTGCAAAAGCCATCCCTTTATTTATTGTCACATGTGTGGATCTTGTTTTTTGCTCAAATAATGTTTTCAATTTCAAACACAAACTTGGTACAGACATACCTGACATTAAGACTTCTGTATGCATACCAATTTGGATGACCCCTCAAAAAGGTCAAGGGTCATAAGAGGTTGAGAAATGGGTAAAAAAGATAATTCTCATATTTTCACAAGAATTGTTTTTTCTCAAATACTATTTTCCAACTTCAGATCCAAACTTGTTACTGAGATACCTAATGGTAAAACCTTTATGTGCATACTAATTTGAATGACCCCTCAAAAAGGTCATATTTTCGCAAAAATTGGTGTGTTTTTTTCAAATAATATTTTCAAATTCGGATGCAAACGTGGTACTTAAAACCTTTCTGTGCATACTAGTTTGGATGACCCCTCAAAAAGGTCAAGGGTCACACAAGGTTGACAAAAGTGTGAAAAATGCCAGCTTTTGATAGAATTTTAGTTTATCAAAGTTTTGGATCTGTCATACACATGAGCCATAAGGGTTTCGTCATTTTTTTGTTGTTAATATTGGATACGTGACTGATAAAGGTTATCCCCAAATTAGATTGCAATGACTTTAAACATTCTGTGGATTCATGCAGCCTGCTTCATCTGCAAGAGACATATTTTCTCACGAACCCCAAGGGCTCATGAGAACATATTATGCCTCTTGCTTGCAAGGAGTTGAGGCATTGACATCCACTTGTTCAAACAGATCGACTTTCCTGTTACCTTTGGCTGTAAAATGTTCCTGTGCTCGGTCACCCTTATCCCTCTACCAAACCACCCACCACCCAGCTGTGTCACTATAGTGACTTGTCATCTCAAAGATGCATGCATGTATGCAGGCACCTCACAAAAGTGCTTAGGGCCTACCCAAAATGCACAATTTACACCCCCCCCCCCCCCCCCCCCCCCCCCCCCCCCCCCCCCCCCCCCCCACAAAAAAAAAAAAAAAAAAAAAAAAAAAGACAATAATCACAACCCGTTGTTAATACAATTGTGGTCAATAATTTACAGTTGTGGTGTATCGGGCCTGAATAAAGTTTTTCAAATTGGATATTAATGCTTTTATGTAACTGTAATTGAAGTGTATTTATAATTTTGCAGGACATCTCTGCTACTCTGGAAAAGATTGGCAGCCATGGACACACACTGGGTCCTGACCATTTTCAGGATGTCATGGGGGTATCCTTTTCATCAAAGACTGTCTTGAAAAATGAAATAGGAAGAGTTTCAGTGTGGAGGTTAACCCCGTTTGCCCCAAGGCGGTGTTTCAGAAATTTTGGTGGTGTCACTTTACGACTATGTATCAGTTGCAGGAGATGGGTCGACCATGCTAATTTAAGGGTAGTGCCAAATTGGCACCTGATAGCCCTCAAAAAGACAAAATTGACCGTGACTGTTCAAGGGCGGTGCCAGAAAAGCTTGATGCCTTTAAGTGCCAAGCTATTCAACCACCACTCTTGAACTGTCAAGGTCAACTGATATTCGCAATTGTTGTAATGTGCTAGGGCTGAACGGGTCATTGTTTCCCTAACCTTGTGACTAGCATTTTATAGCAGAGGCGACTGATGAGATCCAGAGCGTGTTCCGCTTGCAGGCCAGTGCCATGGAGGAGTTTGCCAACATGGTGAGTTTCTTAGGGGAGGACCCGCACGAAGTCTCCACCAGCGACATCTTTACCATCTTCTACGACTTTGTCACCAAGTTTGAGGTTTGTTGTTATGTCAGTGTTTTATCTCAGCGTACAGTGGAGTCCGCTTAACACGAATTTCTGGGGACACGGAAAATCACTTCGTGTTAACCGTATTTCGTGTTAACCAATATGGCCTCAAAATTGATCACGGCCCTCCCGGCAAGGAAAAAGTGTGTAAGAGATGCGTGCATGAATGAGTACGAGGTTAAAAGTGCACATTATTGTACTATATATGCTTACATTACGTTCAGCTCGCTAGGAAAACACAAGGATGTGTACAGCTCACGTAGTTAACGTAAAATCCATCAGGTAAAATCCATAGTAAAGTAAAAGCAACATGGGCATCTGGCATCGGTAAAAGCAACACAGTCAAAGTCATTTAAAAAACGGGCCATGATCGAAGTCGGTCTTGCGTTATTGACAGCCCGTGTAGAGAGACAATCGTGGATCTCATTAATCTTGTTTTTTCACTTCAAGCGTAGTCGACTTCTGTTTTACCTTGGGGGTAGCCGTGATCAGTAGTTAACTGAATTGAGGGAGTGTTGGTACACGAATGATGCATGAATTCAGTTCAGAAACACTAGCCAATGAGAAGACGGATTACAACGACTGAAGGCTATTCAGCCAATCACAGGCTAGAGTTCGTTCATGCGTTGTGTGTACTACAGCACGAGAGCGACACGTGCAGTGCCCCTTTCATGAATCGGTTTTCGGTGTTTGAGACTGGAATGTGTGTTCGTGTTAAACAGGTGAATAATAGTGAAATTGCTCTGGTCGGGAACCGAAAACAGCTTCGTGTTAAGCGAAATTTCGTGTTAAGCATTTTGTGTTATCAGTGAAATTTTAATACATAATAAGAAGGCTGTCAGCCGGGAATGCAAAAGTGGTTCGTGTTAACCGGAAATTCGTGTTAAGCGAGTTCGTGTTAACTGGACTCCACTGTATTTTACTTGTGAACTCTCTGTTGATGTGTTTAGTACTGTGGTGGGTTTAACTTGCTGTTCATCGCAAATGTTTCACCTGTGGGCTGCTGACCTACACTGAATAAAGAATTTGAGAATTTAAGATCAGTGAATTGTGCTAGAGTATCTCTGGACTCAGAAATGTCAACATAATTCTTGAGGTTGCTTCAAAGTTAGTTCAGTGTGGTCTCTTTTTTTTTGTTTTGCCTTTTTGGGCTCATGTGTGATACTAATTTGGATGATCCCTCAGAAAGTTCAAGGGTCTCACAACGTTGGCAAATGTGTGAAAAATGACAGTTTTTGATAGCATTGTAGTTTTTGGCTCACTTGTGAAGCAAAAGTGAGTCTATGGTCTGGGCCAGTGGTCATCCATCCATCATCCGTTGGTCGCTGTCCATGGGAAAACTTCAATATTGGCATTTTCTTGGAGACTATTCAAGTCACAGTCTTCAAACTTAACCCAAGGACACATTGTAACAGTACCTTTCTAAACATGCCAATTTCAATGACCTGTCTCAAAGGTCAAGGCCACAGGGGGTCTAGAAATAGGTTTTAAAAAAAACATAGTTTTGTCCAAAATGTTTTTTTTTCTGAGATTTTCCCAGACTTGGTGCACAGATTTCTTTCTGTGCATACTAATTTGAATGATCTCTCGGAAAAGGTCAAGGGTCACAAGAAGTCCAGAAATAGGTAAAAAATAGTTATATTTTGAAAAAAAAAAATATTTACAACTTCAGAGCTGAACTTTGGTACAGAGATACCTGATGGTAAGACCGTTCAATGCATACTGATTTGGATGACCCTCGGAAAGGTCAAGGTCACAGGAGGTCCAAATATAGCCACATTTTGACAAAAAAATTTTTTTTTCTCAAATACTGTTTTTAACTTCAAACCCAGACTTGGTACAGCAGATACCTGAAGGTAAGACCTTCCTATACATACTGATTTGGATGACCCTGTAGAAAGTTCAAGGGTCATAAGAGGTTGACAAAAGTATGAAAATACTTATTTTTGATAGAATTTTAGTTTTTATCAAAGTTTTGGATCAGTCATACATGTGAGCCATAAGGGCTTTGCCTTTCATGTTTGCAAAAGAAAGTGACATTGAAAAACAGACCTGTGCTCTTAGAAGTCTTGAAGGGCAAAAAGTGTCATCTGTCATTAATGGTGTCATGGTGGTCTTTAATGACAGGTGATCTCTCATGAGAGTGGTCATGCAAAACATGTTCTGATGTAGCTAAAGAAGATTTGCAACTCAAGTATACAGTTTCTAACATCCAATAGTTAAGTAAATCAATCTGGAAATTCTTATTTGTTAGACCTGCAAACAGATTTTGGGCTTTTGGAAGAAGATTTGCAGTTCAAGTATACAGTTAAAAAAATCCAATGGTTAAGTAAATCTATCTGGATATTCTTAGTTGTTAGACTTGCAAACAGATTTTGGCTTTTGGTCTCATCTAGACTGTCGCTTGAAAACTTAAATGGTATGATGCCTCTCGTGTATTCAGTTCAGGCTCTTTGGCATTAAATTAACAAAGATTTCAGAAAAAGTCTGTCTGCTGACAGTGAATGGGTTAAAGTGATGGTCTGTTTTTGTCTACCGTATTTTAAAAATACGATAGACTTTGAAATGGGGCTGGTTGGAGCGCATTCCGGAGCATGCACATGACGTTTTTGGCGTGCGGGGCAGACATTCTGGCAAAGAAGTAACAAGATAAAAATGACGTCACGTCTAGCTACACAAACCTTGCTAGAGAACGTCTTTTTGGTTGCAAAGCGCCGCGTGCGTGCGCGCGCGAGCGTGCATGCGTGTGTGTGTGTGTGTGTGTGTGTATGTGACAGCGACTAGAGCCCGCGTGTGAGGATGGACAAGCTTGAAGTTTTAGGATATTGTCTCTAAAAGAATTATCTCGAGACCTTTTTTTTTTTTTTTTTTTATATTAAGATGCTCATTGGCGAGAAAATGGCAGTTTTACAAAAACCGGTTGATCCACACTGGAGTCTGTAATTTTTTTAATTTTTACTAGATATTTTGCATATAGCTAGATAAAATGGAAATATTGAACGAGTTCGTTAACCAGCATTGTACCTCTAGAACCTTTTGAGTGATAATTAAGTATTTTTGTAAAAAATATATTTTCACGTTTTTGGGATTAATTTCATGAATTATATGGGTTAATCTTAAAACAATTGGGTCTTTTTTTGCGGAAATTTTTTTTTCTCATTAATAATCGCATGATTTTTCGTATACAGTATTTACATAAGCCTACAGTTCATCTCGGTTGTTGGGTAGGCCTACGATTAGGTCAGTTGTGACCTGTATGCCCTAGGTGTGAAAATCAGACAATTTTCTGCACCACTTTTTCAGTTATTTGTAGAACATCTAACATAACTTTAATTTTTCTTTTACGATAAAAAACTATCTTCTCATTAATACCCGCATGATTTTTCATAAACAGTGTTTGCATAAGCCTGCTGTTTGTCCCGGCCCTGGGGTAGGATTTGGTCAAATTGTGACCTGTAAGCCCGAGGCGTGAAAATCAGCAAGAAAATTACAAAGTTGATTCTCTGAGTCAAATGTTAGTACTGCTATGAGTGACGTATAACATGAGTCGTCACTATGAACACGGCGTCGTGGGACTAATGATGCCATGACGTGAAGCTTGAAGTGACGTCATTTCGCTGCTCGTGCTATTAATCTTCTTCAGAATAGCTATGCTACGCCAGACCACAGAGCTTACGAATGGCGGGAATCGCCGTGTGTCCATATTTATTTCTGGTGTGCCAGTGTGTGTGGATCAGAGGGTGAGTTAGAGATGAAGGAGATGGATTCCTGTCGCTACACGAGCCCACAGAGCGTACTAATGGCGGAGAGCGCTGTGTATGCGTCTTTATTTGTGTGTGCCGACATGTGTGTTGATCAGGGGTTGGCTTAGGAGGGACATGGATCAGCATAATAAGCCTAAAAATATGAACAACTCTCAAATGTTCAATTCCTGAAAGATAAACGCATGTGAGCTCCAAACAATAGGTAGACTTTGGGATGAAATCCTCGTCTTGTGTGTACTCTCGGATTGTAACTGCTATCAGCTACGCTTGATTCTGTTGTTTTCAGAGAGCCCATCGGCACAACATGATCTACAAACGACACTGACTGGATAGGGTCTACACGTTCATCATACATAAGCCATGCGACTGTTGGAAGAGAGTTTCAAGAACTACACAATATAATATTTTTTTTGGGGGGTCTGTGATTTTGAACTTTATGGCCCAGTGTCATAGGGTCCAAAATCAGTAATCAGCATACAAGCTTATTGTATATTTATACCTGCACTGTATTTGTATAAAGAGTTATGTTTTCGAGATACATTAGAGCCAGATGATTTTTTTTCTAAAGTATGTACCTGCAATTTTTTTAAGCAAACTTTCCAGCCTTTTCTTTAGCCTAATCATGCTCTAGCATAAGGGTGCTCACTGCGGGTATTGCTGCGCTCCTTAAAATATATTTGCCAGCAGTTAAGAGAAAAAAAGACTGCTGTCAGATTTTGTGGCAGTGTTATATTTACATAACAACATTAGGAGTATGCCAGATGGCCCATGCTAGGTACTTCATTGCAAACTTACCAGCAAGTGTTTTCCCATCACAGTCTCAGACCGAAATCTGTGATGATTCCGTCTGTGAGTCTGATTTATAGCTAGACCGTATCGGACAGCAAGAAGCATAGATTCTCATGAGCCCCTGCGATTGCATGGTCTCATGAGAATCCATGCCTCAAGCAAGATGGTTCAGACTGCTCAATATGGCACAATGGGTGCCGCGGGGGGAGATTACATATATGTGGCATTTTTTTTTTTAAATCCCACGCAGAATCGTTAAATTCCAATAAATGTTTTTTTTTTTCCCCCCCCCTGAAGTGAGAAGGGGGTTGTGTTTGTCATGCAGTACATTTAGCGCTGCATGTTCTCATTATATTTCAGTTATACGTAATGCTGTTTATTTTTATTATTTTGTGCATTGGTGCGTTCTTGTACATGTCTGGTTGCTCAGTGCTGCTGCAAGAGCAGCCGAATATTTCACTTTCAGCGAAAAAGAATCACTGCTTCAGTGTTGACGTTAGAGCCTTTGGCACGTAGATCAAGTTTCACGCTAGAAACCTGAGCGATCACACTTTTGTTTGTTCATCTGTCTTTTGGCAGTCACAACGTGACGGCACTTTTGACAGAGACACATAGTTTTCATGGTTTCTGCACTTACATTCCGTTAACTTCACCTCTTTTCTTCAAGGGGCATGGATCTATATTGACACATATTGACTTAGGGTTTCATGTAGATATATGCCTTCCACAGGCTTCCATTACGTCGATGGTTCGCAGACAGACGAGGTAATTGGGCATTCAATTCATTGACTTGCGGATCACAAAGTGTGCATCTTTATCAAACGGTATAAAGTTGATCTATCGCCGACTGTCGTCCAACTGAACAACAACAATTACAGACAGTAAGCTTGTGTGGGTGAAAAAAAATCCTCGTTGGTATCGGTTACTAAAGTGCATTTGTCAATATCTCATTTGTGACGTCGTCGCTAAGACAGTAGCACTTATAATTACACTCCAATCTTGCATCAGTTGAAAAAGAGATACTCCAAATCACAAGCATAGGATGATCGTTGCGTCATTGCTCACCTAACACCGGTCAGTAGTACTGCTACCCGTGTTAGGAGGTGAGCAATGACGCAACGATGATCCCGTGCCTGTGCCCCAGATATTTTCAATGTTTTTTCGGTTTTGTTTTTGTTGCATCTTTACTGGTGTGCAATATCGGAGCCCTGTATTGAAGGACTAAACACACTGTCACGTCAAGTTGTGCCAGGTGAAATACATTCAGCATTCTGCAGCGCAGGCATGTCCTGACGGAGAAATTGTTTTGTGGTTGCTGTCGGGACGTTAACCCATTTAGCCCCTACAGCTTGAGTTGGATTGGCCATGATAATTCAAGGGTAGTGCCAGATAAGCGTGGCGCCTAAAGCGCTAAACTCATCTGGCACTACCCTTGAATTATCATGGTCAATCCATCCCTTGCAGCTGGTACTTAGTCGTTAGGTAACACCTCCAAAATTTGTAAAATGCGGCCGTGGGGTTACAAGGGTTAAGCGAACCTACCAACCTTTTTTTAAGTATCAACTGTTTTATGAAACGGTTGCTTTTCAGACTCAGCCAGTAGACTGTGTTTGACAGTTGCATTTGATTTGTGTAAGTTTATTGCATACATTGGAAAGCTTGTGGAACATTTTTTGAACTGACAAGTAAGATTTAAGATGAAGACTCTTTAACTTGTCCTTCGTTGTTTGTCACTTTAGTTGAGTTGTGATTGTGAGTGGTGTTATGTTGACTCAGATCAGTCAGTGTATTTTTATGATGGTGGAGGTTATGGAACAATGAAATGCTCGCTAAACGCTCGTGTGTGTGTGATATTCCAGTCTGGTACCTCCATGCGTGCGGCGCACACCCGGTCTTATACCCGGCTTGTGCATAAGACCGCATGTCAGTCCCACGCAAACATCTTGAGTTGCGCACAAGGCTAGGTCTTGACACCCTTGAGCACAGATGAAAAGAAACACCAAAATCCGTCTCCATCAACACCTGCGACACAAACTGAAGGCCTCCCCGACGCTAGACCTTATTCCAGTGTAGCCGAAAAAATCAAACTGGGGGTGGAGGGGGGGGGGGGGGGCCAAACACATCAAAAACGGACTTCATTGTAGCATTTTTGAGTATGTGCAGAAAGTGAATTGGTTTATGCGGCAGCTGCATCAGATCATCAGATGACTGAAATCGCGTCGGTCAGCCCGCGGCTGAAAACTTACTGGCGGCCGGCCTTGCTTCGCTTCTGCATACACCCCTGAGATTCACGCTGGGTAGATTTTCGCCTCAAACTCAATAGCGATGTTGACCCTTTTGATGGGTAGCGGATTGGGTTAACTCGTATAACCCCACGGCCGCATTTCCTACATTTTGGAGGCGTCATCTAGCGACTATGTGCCAGTTGGACTCGAGAGTATTGACCATGATATTTCAAGGGTAGTGCCAGGTTAGCTTGGCGCCTTTAGGCGCCAAGCTAATATGGTACTACCCTTGAATTATCATGATCAATACGTCTCCTGCTGTAGAGCGTGGGGCTAAATGGGTAAAACGATTATCCGTTTACCAGTTTTCTTAATTCAAATTCAGGCCATCTAGTCTTCATTTCGGTCGTGCGTCACACCTTACGGTATGAAGACTTTCGCCGCGCAAGTAAGGCGCTTGAAGTGTCCTGAAAGTCATTACTATATTTTATGTTTTTCTTCCCCTCGGCTTTCCGACATCAGAGCTCAATGAAAACACGAGTCGCTCTGGGGAAAACAGACGGATATGTGTGCATTCTTTGCAGGCCTCTGCACCTTCCGCTTGAAGCGACCACTGAGAAAGTGCACATGCGTTTTTGAAGCTTCAGATGCTCAAGAAAAATGCAAGTCTGCTTCTTGCCATTAAAATTTCACGCCACGTTTTTATGCTTTTTCTTCTTCTTCTTCTTCTTTTTATATTACTTTTCCGTTCCATTCAGTGTAACACGAAATAAAGACTGACACGCATTACTCCTCAAAGGGGCACGTCTGACTTTTTTTACCGCTTCATTTCGCAAAATGTTTTTACTGGGATTCACTATACATGCCCACTTAGACACTAGTGTCCCACCAAATGCTTTCTTTCGTCCGTTCAAAGCGAAAAAGGTCCAGCGAAATCTTGTGACGGGACACTGTGAAAAGATTTCTTCTGATAGGCGATGGTAGATGACGTCATAACTATTTTATACGACCTTATGTCATCTGCATAATTATAACCAATCAGAGACAAGATGGCGGATGAACCAGCGAAGAAAAAAGCAAAATATCATCGACTCGCGCCGACAATGACGACTCGGAATTGAATGAGACGGCCGGAAAGAGGAAGAGAGACGAGATACCCCTAAGTAGAACTGACATCGGACAAGGAAATGTTGACATGTGGCAACGCGTAAAGCAAGAGCTTGGCTTGACCACCCACCTAAAATTTGTCCCTTTCCTGCTGAATCAGTGAGTAATCTACGGTCTTTGTCGATCTTCCTATAGTTCCAGGAGCGCTAGTGATTTTCAGAATTCGTGATCTTCAGTAGAATTTATCTCTTACTGATTTCGCAAGATTATAAACCTGTTTTATCATATAGTTACGAGCTAGTTACCACATTTTATGCTGCAAAACGGATCAGAAAACTACGGTGTGTGTCAAAGTTGCACATCGCTGGTCGTAACATGTTTTTATCTGTGCGGGCTCTCATTCGCTCGGTTCAGAGAGGTAGTGTGATTCTGCTGTGATGGTGCATTAATTTTTTGTCGTTTCCAATGATGCTTTCAGTTACGTAGACTTCGATGTGTGAGATGTGTAATTGACTGCAGTGCAGAAAGTGGGTAAAAATACCAATGTTCTGTTTCAATGATAGAACGCGTTGCGTGTTTCCGAGCGGTAAAGGATCAAAGGTCAAACTAGGCACCGTGGACGCAGACTCGCCGGCTTTGTGAATCAAATAATCCACGCCCTCGGCACGATCGTTACTAGTAAATACTAGCAGGTTAAGCGGAACCCGCATGTGATTTTGACAGCATAGGGAATATGCGGAATATACGTGTATTCTACTTTCTCGTGAAAACTTAAATCAAAAGGGATGCCGGAAAACATCAGTACACGTGTGTACACCACACCGATGACCTCGTCTGACCTGCAGTTTTGCTTTACACAGATAGTCGGCCGGGTTCTGCCTTGTGACGTAGGCTCATAAATATGCATATTAATTCAAAACAAAGCCGATGTAGACGATAAATCCGCGACTCGGGTACCAAAAAAAAAAAAATACACCCTCCAAACAATAAATTTCGACATTTGGCATTGTACTTACATCATGAAGCTCTAAGATAGTACACAAAGGACCCATACACATACTGTCAGCAGTATCTGTGGCATACAGTTTTCTGACTATGTTGAGATGCTTGATCCTGTGGGAAATAACTTTAAAGTGTCACTTCAATTAAAACAAACGTTGATTATTGTCTTGAACTAAGATAATGACGTAACCGTTTTAGTCGCGATGATCATCCTGCAGGAATTATCGCGACTAAAACCGCTACGGACACCCAAAGGGTTAAACTTTACAAATTCGCGAAGAGAACACGTCGTGTCAAGAAGGTTCTTTACATAAAGTACCGCGAGTTCCGCCGGCATGACGTAATGTTCATTTAACCCCTTCCGGTACTGCCGAGAAAATGATACGATTTAGTTGCAAGAGGCATAGGTCCTTTTAAAACCCTGCAGTTGCGGGGGCTCATGAGGATCTATTTCTCTTGCTGAGACCCATTTTTATCCATGTTCCTTGAACGACTGGGGCTCAGTATTCAGTTGTTGAATTCTTACAGATTTCAAAATGCTTCCTCTGGCAGTGATGGGGTATATATAAAAAAAAAAAAAGTAACTAGTAACGCCACCATTAGCAATGGCTATGATTCATCAGTTTCCTAGTAGCTGCGCACGGATGCCGGGAAATGCCAAGTGCATACTTACAATCGACGCCGGTCAAAAAACTGAACACAAATTAGGCAGTTAATTAAAACAAGGACGTAGTTTCTTGCAGGCGATTTGTTTGCACTGCCGGTAGGCCAGAAGAAAACGTTTGATGCAGACAACCGTGACCTCCTGTAAGCACTTGATTTCAACGAATATGCAGAACAATAAGGCATTAAGGCAACACTGGGCTCAATTGATTGGGTTGTTCAGGATGCCAAGTCGGTGCAGTCTCGACTGAAAACGCGAGTGGCACGGCGCCGCACACGCGGAGATCCACACATTACGGTAGCCATTATCGCATTCTAACTCATTCGAGACGTGCCGCCTACGGAAACGCGGCGAATCGCCGCGTTTCCGTAGGCGGCACGTCTCGAATGAGTTAACGATTCTGGAAGAGGCCTGAACTGATCGGCATTTTTAAAACCCATTCCGGCAGTGCCACCTGACGCAGACTGTTTCTGCAATCTTCGTTTCAAGACCAAAGAACTTTAGACGTCCCAGGAACATGGATTCAAAGTGGTGCCAGCTAGAGGCATAGATCCTCATGAGCCCCCGCAATAGCGGGGGCTCATGTGAGGATCTATACCTCGTGCAGTTGCATGGTAGTGTCACTAGTTGTCTGGGCACTGAACAGGGTTACACGCCTGTTTAACGCCGGTAACGCTTGGGGTTGGCCACCTTTCGGCGTGACTGATATGCTTTTACGAATTCGGCTAATTCTAACCATATGTCGATATACCTCCACCCGCCCTTTTATTTTCACCGCCAGTAGCAGGAGATGGATCGGTTATGGAGCCAAACCGCTCAAGGGTATTGCAGCTTCAGTTGGCGCCGCCTGTGGCCAAGTGGACACAGTACTTGAAACTTTGGATATAACGGCATATCGCCAGGAGACCTAATTGTTCATGTTGTTATATCCGTAGTTTGGTATATAAAACTAAGTAATTTACCATAGGGGCCTGACGAGTGGTGCTTTGACTAAATGCAAATCAGCGTGCGCGCGGCCACCGCGGCGCAAATAGCTCAAAATGCCGACGAACTATTTTCGCGGTGGCGCAGCGGATTTGCATTTAGTCAAAGCACCACTCGTCAGGCCCCTATGTAAGTTACATAGAAAGAGTGCTGTTGGGACCTCATAAAATAAAGTGTTGTTATATCGACATTTTAGCCAGAGCAGCCTTTCTCCAGTTTAAAAAAAGTGTGGAGTTCCAGCTGTCATAACACACCAAAGTCCGGATTTTCAACTCCAATGTAAAAGCAGTTCTATATGGAGCAGAGACTTGGAGATGCAGTTGCCTTAGAAGAATTTTGAAAATCCACTGGCCAGAGAAGATCAGCAACAACAGAGCAGATAACAGCAGAGAATGAAATTGGGCGAAGAAGATGGGGATGGATCGGTCACAGTCTGAGAAAGCCAGCTTCCAGTATCACTAGGCAGGCATTGTCATGGAACCCCCAGGGAAAGAGGAAAAGAGCTTAGGCCGAGAAACTCCTGGCGTCGAGACCTCCAAGCAGACATCAAGAGACTGGGAACCACCTGGAGTAGAATCGAAGGAGAAGCACAGGACAGGAGTTGCTGGAGGTCTCTCGTCGACGGCCTATACCCGGGTAGGGGTGACAGGCGTAAGTAAGTAAGTATATCGACATTTTGGCGAAATCGTGTTTCAGTTGAAGCGGTTGTCTCCTTTGATTCAGTTATTTTCATTTTCTAACGAAATCTGGAACCTGTAGCTCAGCAGGAAATGTTCATAACCGCCTTGTGAAGATAGCCTCCGATAACATAATTTATTCTATACTCTTAAACTTTTCTCCCTCGTTCTTCTGGAAACTGACTACACAAAATTGCCGTACAGTAGGTACCAGGCTACACGTAAACGTGCGATAGTTTGCAAGTATTCAGTTGGATCTGAAAGGGTTACGACGCAGAAAGATGCAACATGCGCAAAAAGGTCTATGGCGTCTCAATGAGTCCTAATTGGCACCTTCCGTCCAATCCGTGCCAGCAAAGCTATTGCCAGTAATCATGTTTCACTCCCGTGATCGGACTGACGTACACCGCGCTTGTGTAATAGAGACAGGATGTTGTTTTCCGTTCCTGAATATGACCTGCGTCAAGTTACACGCAGCTGAACATGTTAACCCGTTTAGCCCCGACTAGTCAGTACGGCAGGACTGAGATGGATCGACCATGATAATTCAAGGGTAGAGCCAGATTAGCATGGTACCACCTCACCCATCAGGCGCCAAACTCGTCTGGCACTACCCTTCAGCGATTTATCATGGTCCATCCGTCGCGTGCTGTAGCTATTTGGTGCTAAATGGGTTAATGTAAGGTGTCTCTGAGGCGCACAGCATATCCATCTGTTTCAAGGTGCTCAAGGGATGGAAGCTGGAGCTTTGAAAGCCTGCTGCTACTACGGGCTACTTTATAAGTGAACAAACCTCAACCCTGCTATTAACTAAATCATGACAACGTCCCACGAACTCGGGTTGATGATCTAGAGGGTAACTTGCGGTTAGCTCAGTTGTATAAAACGTTCTTGCTCCTTAAAGTAACATGTCATTAGACCATACTGATCATGAAACTTCTTAACTCCAGCAGTCGTTCTCTTTAACTTATTCGAGACGTGCCGCCTCCGGATACGCGGCTTATGCTGAGTATCCGGAGGCAGCAGATCTCCAATGAGTTAACACATGCAGTCGGCATCGGGCGTAGGAACCGGGGTCGGGATGCAGAGTATCCCTTTGCCCCCACAATATTTTTTGAAGAAACAAACCATAAGATATGGAAGTTTATATTTATTTTTCCTGAGGCTGGACTGTCGTTTGTCCTCCCTCCCCTTCCCCATTGTTTTGATTCAATTTTGGGGGGGAGCCGCTGGACCGAAAAAGATAGGCTATCTCCAGTAGCACAAAGTCTTCGGTTCTACGACGGTCGCAGTGGGGCCCGCGCACAGCTACTGCGGCCGTCGTGGGCCCGAGGACCTTTGCTTACTTGGATGCTACTGTAGGGGAGAGACTGACCAGCCATGACAGTCCAAGGGTGGTGCTATAATAGCGTGGCACCTCTAAGCCGGCGCCACCGGCGTTATTCTGGCACCACCCTTGAAGTATCGTGCAGTGGTCGATCCGCCTCCTGTTCAGTGTAGTGTGTAAAGGGTGGAATGTTTAATACTGGACAAGGTCACGAACAAGCACTAAATGGCTACACCGTACGCCGGGCCGGTTTCAGTCTCCGCGGTAGTTTCAGTTCAGTCTCAAGTCAGTTCAGTTTGGCGGTGCTTGCAATGTCAGCACTAAACATGAGCAACGGACCAACACTTCATTTTATCTCGTCTACCCACTCGCCGTAGCATTTCCGGCCCAATGATGTGTTTTTCGTAAAAGTTTATATTTCACCAAGAACGATAGTTTTGAGATCTTTGGCCGTGCTGCAGCTGTTGCATGGAGTGGTGAGGGTGGCTGCGCGCGTACTGAAAGGCCCACTACCGCCGCAACTGTTCATAGACACTTGGTTACGAAACGCTAAACACAGGTCTATGGTTCATTTAGGCACAGGACAATCCAGTTCAGCACACGTCGTCCTTATGGCAAGTAACCTGACAATGACTCCACTCCGTTTTGGAAATGCAACGTTAGCAGTGCCACGAGAAACAGCTAAAAATAAATTGACACGCTAACGGCTGCGAAGAATAAATGAGTGCGACTGATTACGCGTGTGCTTTTGCTGCGTGTCCAAACTGCTGTTAAAAGTTAAGGGGCGGATCAGTTACCTCGAGGGGGTGGGGGTGGGGGGTTCCAACTTTTTGTTTGGGACCTTGAACCTCATATTAAAGGCCTCCCAGACGGTAAAAATTGTTTTCAGGGGCCGAAAAAAAAATATCGAAAAGCCGTCGGGAGAAGGGGGGGGGGGAGGGGGTGGTAGAGAGAGGAGGCGCGTGCGGGGTAAGACTCGCGCCATTCGCCAAAATATTAAATTTAAGGTGGGGTGGGGGGGGGGGGCGGGCTGTTTCAAACGCCCCAAAAAGGGACTTTCTTATAGCATTTTTTTTAATGGGGGGGGGGGGGCGGGGGGGTTCCAGAACCTCTGGACCCTCCCCCCCCTTAGATCCGCCCCTGAAGTTTATTAGGTGTGTCGACAAGGCATAACAAACACAAATGGTGCTGAAATGTGTCTTCAGATTTATGCGTAATTTTACTTTAAGTGGGTACTTTGGATGCATATGAAAAACTGGTAGTCATATACGCTATAGACAGTAAACTTCGAATATAAACACAGCGTTATTTTGTTGTTATATCCGAAGTAAAATATATGGAAAAATTTAGTCAGGACCTTTGGGAAAAAAAGCTCATTATTTAACTTGCTTTTTGGGGGTTTGCATTATTTTTGTTGTATTTGTTTTTCATGTTCAGTTTTTCTTACAATTTCTTTCTTCCTTTGCGCAAGTGTGCCACTTGTGGTAAAATATATATATTCTGTTTCAACATGCACCAATCTACCTCTCTCTCTTTACTGACTCTTTTTCAGTACGCATTCCAGCTTTTTTTTTTCCCCCCGAGGCACACTGGTTGTCTCCATCGGTTCGTTGCGCAGCGAATCGAGGGAGACAACCAGTGTGAATTTTAGACTGATACACAGCAAGACTTGCGAGAAACGGACGGTAGCTTAAATTTACTGTTTCAGTATCACCATCTGAAGCAGACGTACCACCATGTGACAAGTTCTCTGTCTGCGCTAGGAAGGCAAAGACAAAGTCCTTTTTTTTTGTGAAAAGTGAGATTGTCATTGTATTCTTGGCTTGACTTCGCGAACGAAGATTTTATAGGAGTTGACCACGACGTCTGCAGGCTTGTTCGTGGCTGCGGAGGCCAATCCGAGACAGGCAGGTTCGACCGCAGTGGCTGCAGGGGAAGGTATGGCCAGGGTTCTGAGCTGCGGCATCTCTGTTTTTTCTCCTGAGCCGCTTGTCCTTAAGGCTAGCTCTGTGAGAGTCCTCAAAGGAGACAGCTGCCTTGTAAATGGTGGAGCGCCAGGTGTCACGGTCCGCAGCAAGCGAAGACCACTGGTGGTGGTCGATTTGGCAGGCACTAAGTGACTTCTTGAGACAGTCTTTGTATCTCTTCTTTGGTGCCCCTCTGTCACGGTGTCCAGTAGCAAGCTCGCCGAACAGTGTGATCTTTGGTAGGCGATGATCCTCCACCCTGGAGACATGCCCCGCCCAGCGGAGCCGTGTCCGCAGCAGCAAAGCCTCGATGCATTATTATTGTATTATTTCATAAAAAAAAGGACGTTCTGTCTTTTTTGCCTCTCAAGGGCAGAAGTATACATCTCAGCTTCAGTCATCATGTGGATACACATTATTACATGCAGCGTGCAAGTATTTCACGGCTCAACGGGGTCCACTGTGACAAACACTTCAACGTTTTGTAAGAAATGTGCGGGAAAACTCTTGCACTATGCAGAACAAGCTGGTCACGGAAATTTCAAGTAAACATTTTCCGTTTTTGCAATGGTGCAACACCACACGCAACTACACCACCCCCCCCCCCCCCCCCCACTGTACAAACCAAAACAAACAACAACAAACAAAAAACCCCCACAAAAAACCAAGACAACCCCGAGCCATCGCAGATAAGCTGCTGTGTATATTTTTTTGTGCCACATCAATAACTATATAAATAAAATCCCGCCCATTTCATGTACAAGACTCGGATTCACATGTTCACATGTGACCCTGCAGTCGCAGGGGCTATTGAGAGTCTGTGGCACTTCCTGACCAAAATCGGCTTCTGCTGTTCCTTCGGATGTGATGCTACTAAAGATACTGTCTTCAGTTTCCGCTCTGGAAGAACGATTTGCAGATGAAGCTAATCCTGCGGTCATGCCGCGAGTCTCCAGGCACAGGCTCTGATCACTGAGATCTACAGTCAAAGACGTACACTGATAAGATGTCGATCCCTGTACAAACATGATGATCTCTGGAGCAATGAAGCGGGGGCTCATAAGAATATGTGCTCTTGCCTATCGAGGGATTTGGTGAGGAACGGTTCCACGGCGCCTTTTTCACAGCGGTGTCATGTATTACCCCCCGCACACTAATAGGTTAGTACAAGAAGACTGCTCTGGAAGAGAAATCCTTCCACGCTGAGAATTGCTTTCCGACACAGTCGGTTTCCAGTAGTGGCTGTTGCTCTAAACAACTCCAAATCTACTGCAAATCGGCGCGGACAATGGATCGACCACGATAACTAAATGCTAGTGTCCGCAGTGACAAGCTTGGTGTATGAATAGTCGCCAGACTTGCATGATCAATCCTGGTCTTTGGCGATATGAACATAACGCACAATGCCCTAACTCAAGAGATTTGTGGCGGGAGTAATTTGACTAGCGGAAGTGGAAGGGATAATGGTTTCAAGCTGGTCTGTGCTTATTACATTTTGGAGCACGAGTTTTAACCCATTTAACAGGGACGCGGCATTTCCTAAATTTTGGAGGTGTTACTACTAGCGGTGTACCAGCCGGCTGTAGGAGATGGCTCGACCATGATAATTCAAGGGTAGTGCGAGATGAGCTTGGCGCCTGAAGACGCCAAGCTCATCTGTCTCTACCCTTGAATACTCGTGGTCAATCCCGGCCATCTCCTGCTGTAGGGTGCTGGGGCTAAATGGGTTAATCTGGCCCCATGATCTAGCTGTTGTGTCTGCTGATAAAAGTAAGATCAAGACTAGCGTATAAACATTATCCTGAAAGGTTGGACGGATCGACCGGTCAAACGTGACATGTCGGTGACGTGCCGGACTTTCAGTCGACTTTTTATAACGGTAAGACGGCCGTGACTGATCGCATACCTGCGGACACATTATGTACAGCTTGACCGAACATCACATTGGGCGTTTTATTATGTTTTATTTCAAAAGAGTAACAATTGTAGCATGCGTAATAAAATAAAATAAAATAAATCATCACTTGAAAATAGTGATATCTCCCCTGTTGGAAGCAGACTGACGACATTTCCCGCCCGCACTCCAGGTCAAACAGCCTGACGGCACTTTTACTAATTTTATACTTTACACTTTAAGGAGTTGAACATCTAAACATAACTGATTACTGATCTATATATGTATTGCTCTCTCAACGGGTCACACTAATTCAAAGTATTTCTCAGTGACAGATTTGTAGTCTTTGTCGGTCGTGGAGCGGAGTTGTAATTATGTATATTTTAGACATGCGCTAAAGGTAGTCTCTGTAACTATTTTTCCCTGGCCTCTGCCTGAATAACAGCCGCCCCGGACTTGATATTTTCCCCCAATAGTATCAAAATTTCGGCACAGGCTGGCTCAGTAATACGAAATGAGAAATAATACATACAAGAATAATTTCAAAGTGAAGTCGTTTGCACATTTTCAAACATTTTTTTTTTAAATTAAAAAAAAACTTTGTTTATTATTATTTTTTACAATACGACACCGCCGACTTTGTCCCCAAGACCGTGCTATTCTGATGCAGGTGCTACGGTCAGATTGTGTCTGTGTGTGTGTGTGTGGTGGGGGGGGGGGGGGGAGGAGGGTGTATATATGTTATTGTATGACTTTTCGTGGTTACTGTTACACTGTTACCGTCTTTAAATAAATAATGATCAAAGGCTCCCACTAAGTGTTCAACACTTGAAAAACTTCGTCATACGGCTTGCGCCAAGCGTGTAACCTCTTATGTTAGGGCACTTTAGTCTTGTGGTTACTTAAACAGACCCGGCCTTAGCCATCCATTGACATCTGCAAGAGGCATATAGATACTCTGCGCCCATGCAACAGCAGAGGCTTATGAAACTCAATCCCACTTGCTGGCACTATTTAGATGTTGTGACGGTGGAGTCTGTCGGTGTTAAGTCTACATCTGTGAAGGAGGAGACCTTCCGGCAGGGTCTCAGCTCTTGCCCTAAAACTCCGTCGCAAAATTCGCTCCTCTCACAATTACCGTTGCAAACCACACAGTGCATACGCGTTTGCTGCGGAAGGTGTTGCTAGATCTGTTCTTGTTGTGTTGGCAAACTATTTCAGCAGCCCTCACTAGCGCTCGGTCTCGCAGTTGCAAGCTGCATCCCGACTGGCAACAGTGGGAAAGAGCAGCTTGGAAGAAAACAAGAAAGACTGAACTGGGGACTTATATATTGTGACTTACATAACCGCCGACTGTGCTGTACGTGTTTTGCCCGTCTTGCGTGCATTGTGCATGCATGCGCTAACACAGAACAGCTGATCGGTCCCAGTTGTTTTGATCCTGCACAGTTTTTAATTTATTGTTTCAACTTTATACTTCTTCCTGTCCTGGCTTCATCGAGTCATATCAAGCTGAAGGTAAGAGCTTCAATGCATTTTTTTTTATTGTTAACATTTTTTTTTTTTTGTTTGTTTGTTTTTTGCCTCAACTCTATTTTTGTTGAAGCTAATAAAACTTTTTTTTTAATTGGGGGGGGGGGGGTGGGGGGGGGGGGTTCGACGCTAAACATTTTCTCACGCGGGAAGAATGAGATAAAAAGCAGCATAGAGCACCAGCAAAAAACCCACAAAAAACAACCTGCCCCATATTTTTAATCACGTACACTAAAAACAACTTAAACTTTTTTTTTTTTTTTGCTCTTATGGAAATTGATTATAAACGAAGAGAGAGAGAGAGAGAGCGCGTAAAAAACCGAAACAAAATACCCCACCTCATTTTCAGGATTCAAAATTGTTTTCAGGGAGGTGTATCTTTATTATTTTATTATTATTTAATTTATGTGAAAACATACAGTTTGGAAATTTGGAGAACCCGACCTGACGATCTTTTTGCATGGGTTTCAAATGTTGATTTTGATGTTACTGTTGGTGTTGATGATGTTTTCTCGTCTAGTTTGATAAGTTCCTACAAAATGCACTTAGCACACTGTACACAATATACGACTTGAATTGTGTTTCAGGTAATGCGTTTATGTAAATGCACGTCATACTTTTTCTAACTTTTCCCCCAAAACGCGATTTGCTAACATTGCAAATTTTTCAACTTGACTCGAGTCCCTAGTGAAGTGCACGAGCCTAGCACTAACACCACTTATCCATAAGTCCTAATTTGCCTTCGCAGGCCGGGATTCATGGGGATATTTATGCCTCTTACTGGGCTCATTTACGTAGGTGTTCCTCGGTCGGATACAATGGCTGGATATCCGACTCGTTGCTGTTGCAGCCGCCAGAACAGTCGTAGACCTAACCCTTTGGGTGTCGGTAGCGATTTTGGTCGAGGTGATTCTTGCAGGAATCACCTCGACCAAAATCGCTACTGCACTGACACTGATGTGGCAGCCGACCAATCCCTCCTACTGAAAAGAGGCATAGATTTTCATGACCCCTGCTATCTTCAAGGGTCACGAGAATCTATGCCTCTTGCAGATGGCATTGGCTGAATGAGCGACCGGGAGAAGGAAAGTACGGTGTGAGGAAAAACGACCTGACGTGGCGGCTCCTCAGTGCTGAAAGAACACTTTGTTGTCGCGCGACGTAGTGACGGCCCGTCGGAAACGGCGACAGCGACGACCGAGACTCAGAAAACAAAAGAACAGAGCGAAAGGCAAGTACATCGTACTGCTACGACTGGGGAACAAAGCAAAACCGCAATACCGCAAACCCGAGTTTGGTCCATTTACAGAGAGGAACCAGAGATAGAGTGTCAAAAGGCTGAACACCGGCCCTCTTCAGTGGAGTAGCCTCAGTAGCAAAACGTCTTCGGGCTCACGGCGACCGCAGTGGGCCCGCGCACGGCCGTGCACGGGCCCACTTCAGCCGTCGTGGGCCCCGAGGTCCTTTGCGAGGGGAGGCGTATTCATTGCTACGACTGCTAACTGGTTGAACAAACAATCACCGCATTCCGCTATGCATTCTGATTTCAAGCTGCACAATAAGAACACCGTGCAACGTGTCGTTTTAATTAAGTATAGACTATGTTAACGTTTTTACAATTAAAGAAATGTGTAATAACTAAATTGATCACTGAAGATTCTTCAATACAACTATGGATTCGGCCAAAAGATGCTTGGAAACGCTTGGGTCAGATATACATTTAAACTAAAAATGAGCATTTTAATCTCTGATTAGATTAATTTAAAGTATCTATGCCGAATCCGTCGAAGCCGAGCTGCAGCCGTTTCGGCAGTGTCCAGTCTATTCACTGCGGTTTCTGTACACTGACCACACACTTACGGAAATCAAGGATTGAAAACATCCTTTGTCCAACTTATTTCAGTCTATATTTATCAGCTTTGTTTATTCAAGGTTGTTTTGCTGTTTTCGTCCTTACAGTTACATGTATCATAGTTTGTTCTTTGCTGCGTAATTGGATCACCTTTTAACCCCTTCACTGCCGAGAAAAAGAGTGATCATGATCCAAATCAAGAGACATAGATCCTCATGAGCTCCCGCGACTGCAGGGGCTCGTGCGGATCTATACCTCTTGCTGAGACTAATTTGTATCCGTGTTTCTTGGACGTAGTTGGCTTTTGGTCGTTGAATAAACCAAGATTTCACAGACAAGTATGTACTACCGTGTACGTACAGTGGCAGGAAAGGAGTTAGAATAGACATTAGTAATTCAGTTACAGCAATCCGTATCAGTTAACTCATTCAGCCCTGACGCACTACAGCAGGAGATGGGTCGACCATAATAATTCAAGGGCAGTGAACTTGGCGCCTAAGTGTCGGCGCCAAGCCGCTAATCTGGCACTGCCCTTGAATTATAATTGTCGATCCATCTCCTGCAACAGGTGCATAGTCGTTACTGAGATGACGCCTCCAAAATTTGGGAAATTTGACGTGCGTCGGGCTGAATGAGTTAAACTCATTCAAGGCGCCCCGCATCCATAGCTGAAGTGTATAGCGTTGCCGTCGGCAACGCTAAACGACACTTCAGCAGCTATCGGATGCCTTAAATGTGTTAAGAGGTGATCGATTACGCAACTATCAATGACTTTGTACGTTCCTTCGTCTCGCAAGTTAGACTTCCAGATTTTGTTCTCCGCAACCTTCCGGCGCGAGGAAAGTAATGTCAGTAAGTCAGTAAAAGCAGTTCCTGTTTCTGTCCGTGTTTCTTCCTGTATAGTCTCCGCTGTTTCCTTTTCTGTTTCCCGAGACCTGCGCGAACAGTGAACCTTTCACATCACAACAAAGACTTTCCCCCTCTGGTTATATCCACCCGGTGCACATTCCATCGGCCAAACTGCACCGTGAGGTGCAAACCTATTGCCTTTACTCCATGGTCCAACAGTTTTCCGTCGAGGCATAGATTCTCATGCGCCCTTGCATCTGCAGGGGATCATGAGAATCTACGCCTCTTGCTATTTCTGGATAGTCCTCATTTATCCACATGCCAGGACGAGGTCGGGATAAAACTGTGCCGCCTGCCCACTGAGCGGCAGAACGCCACTTCAGCGGAATATGTTCAGACGGGTGACACGGGTGCGCTTGTTTTGCTGTCATGACCGATTTGTCGTTCTGACAAAAAGTTCTAGACGAAAATGGATCATGAAGCCGGATTTGCGTGTTATGCCTCTGTGCTCTGACTGATGAAGCGCCGGTCCCAGCTGGATCAGTTTGTCGTTGTGCAATGCCAATGGCGGGTTCATGTGGTAGGATAGATTAGTCCGAGTCCAAAGCAGACTAATCTTTGACATAAACCTGGATTTCCCACAGCGAGAAAAATTCACATAAACAATTTCACTACTTTTTGTCTTATTAACTTCAACAGACATTCAAGTAACAAAAAGACAAACCTCGAACATAATGCAGAACCCTATCAAGTATCAGTGTACACATCAGCACACCCAAATGGTCAAGATTTTCAAAACATTTTATAGGCCTGCAGTGTAACATGCACATGTAACAAGGCATGTGTTTGTGTTATAAAAATTATGTGCAGTGGTCTGTGATTTGGCCGAGACCAGACGGCTCTAAGGAGCCAGTAAGGTCCAAAATCAAGAAACAAGCGCACTTATACATTTATGCTGTTCAGACCCATTGTCAGAAGCTCGTCCAACACTAATATTTTTCGTCTTTTTTCCCCCCTTTCCTTTCTGTGCATTCATTGTAAAAAGGGTCCGTTCTTTGCAGCTCCTTGTGTGTTCTGTGCAACCCATTACTATCGTTCCTTTATCAAACATGAGCACATGGACACGCTGTGCAAACGACCGAACCAGAAATAAATTAGCGAGGTGGCTTCCTCCCTGCCTGTCTGCATTTGTTTGTATCACGCTGAGTGCATCGCACCTCACACACCAAGATCTGAGAAATCGTAGTAGGAAAATATTACCGTTGATGCAAACAATAATCTTGTAATATTGCACGAACAGAATTTGCATAATGTGTCAGTTCTCGTATGTGTTTTGGGACCTTACGGCGTACGACCGTAAGGTCCCAAATCACAGACCAGCAAACAATAATGCATAAAGAGGCAGACAAAGAGGTGTGTTGACAGATTTCTTTTTAAATGCTTGAGAAGCGCATTTTTGATCATGTACGTGAGGTCGCAAACTCTGATAAGCTTATATGTAACTATTTATGAACACTTCATATTTTTTACAAATAGATATATAGTGAAAAAATGAAGTACGTCACAAACAAGGACTAGCGCACCCCCCCCGCCCCCCCCCCCCCCCCCCCCCCCCCCCCGCACACACCCACCCTGGAAGCTGCACAGAGAATGCATTTTACCTGATCGCAGTGCACTTGAACCGCCGTCCTTGGAGAAAAGGCGGCCTTCATTATGTTTGTTTAACGGCTCTCTTTCGGGTGGCTGTCAAGTTTTGAAGTTTAGCGATAAGCTTGCCACCATTTATCGAGGGATTATCAATGTCTCTGCACTTATCCACGTTGTAAAGTACGGACATAATATGATAAGACGGGAATTTGTTGGCGGGCGCATTTTTGTTTCATTGACTCGCCAAGTACTTAGCCGGGAAGGCTTCAGAAGAGTAATGATTACCCGTCATTCAAGTTCTGCCCCACTCTGCCTGATGGTAGGTAGGCCCGTTTTTAGTTCTACCCTTAAAATTATTCTTTTACGCACGCGACACTGTTTTAAATTGTACTTCGGCCGCTAAACATGTAACCCCTTCACTACCAGTGGTCGCTCATTGTCGGTGTGTCTGAAATCCTTTCTTCAGTAATACCAATGAGCCCCAGCCGTCCAAGTAACTGATACAGATAGAAAGTGATGTCTGCAAGACACATAGATCCTTAGGAGCCCCCGCGACTGCGGGGGTTCGTGAGGATCTATGTCTCTTGAAGTTGGATTGTGTTCACTATTTCTCGGCAGTTAACGCCTTCCGTAATACCATTCTTTCTGCAGACATCCCCGCCAGGGGATGCGAGGTCCTTAGGCATTACGGATCTGGCTTGGTGCTAGGTCTGTCTTTAACGGCATGTGGAAACGTTCTTGCAGGACTGACTCGACTTTCACCGTCAGTTTACAGCGCAGTTTTATGCATTTGACGCAGCTTTTAGTTTGCTGAAGGCATGGGGTTTGAAGAGATCCTGCAGCAGCAGGAGCGAAACTTTGATGGAATCTATACTTCTGGCCTGGCAGAGCAGCTGTATTTCATCCTCAGGTTGGGAAGGCTGTCTAGATATCCATACGACCAAATACCTTGCAGAAAGTCATGTTTGGATTGCACCGCCACGTAATACAGTCAAGCATTTTGCCGTGACAGTTAATGTTGGGCCTGTCAGTTTGACTCAACTGTTAAAAAAAGAATCTTCGTCAGTTTTAAAAGAGTATATCACTGAATTTTTCAGAAAAGCGACATTTTCGTTGTAATACAACGAAAATCTCGCCTTTCTAAAAAATGGACTGACCGTCTTTTACCAGTGTACAATGGCCTGCGGTGTTTATCTCGTCGTAAAATCGCCGACTGACACCGGCTAATACATGTCATGATGTATACATGATGGACATTGTTTAGTTGCCGTTCTGATTCTATGTGGGCCGGCAGGGCAAGACGTTTCGTCACATCGGTTTGCGGAATACCATTCTGGTGTAAATCATACTGACTTTTTGCACTGCAGTGAAACACGAACCGAGGGTCGGGCCCATATCAGTCCTGCTGCAGAGTAAATTGTCTCGACTGCCACTGTATGCCCCGGGCCATGCGAAACCTGCATGACTGACGCGTAGAATGTAATGGGCCCTCGGGAATCCAAAGCTTTTGCTGATAGAAATAGGCCACGTGTACGTACATCTTCATCAGGAGGAGGAGGTGATTCGGTTTTAAGTCCTCTACTAGGGAGGAAACCTCGCACTTCAATTGTTTGCTTCTGTCCGACTCTATGCTATGCACTTGCTTCAAAATACACAAAAATCTAGGGTAGAGACACGAAGCCTTTTCATCGCTTCATCAGCTAGCGACATCGAGTCACATGCGTCCCTGCATTCGCAGGGACTCATATGAATCGATGTCGGCTCAGTTGCTGACCGAGGATCATTGGTTCCATGTGCTCCTCAAGAAAGGTGGGTGTACTGCGGTACTGACATCGAAAACCGTGTAGCTGTTCACCCACGCAATCGGAAATGCCCCACACACCTGCAACATAAAAACATGGGCTGTTCGAGATATACGCCTGGGCCACAGATGTAAGAGAGCTGTAGTGTTGTTTATTGCATCACTGACATTAAAGCGATCTGCTTCAGGGAGGCCTTTGATGGCTAGTATTTGCTCCTGGATACAACGGGTCGGCTCAATGTTGTCTTGCCTCAGATAGGACTTTTGTACCTTTCTTTACACAATCCATGCGAGTAGACACACGTCACAGAGGTTTTATACTTCCACTGGTGCGAGTCATTAGGACTACCGCCGCTTACAAAAGAGAAGAAGAGCAGAAAAGTCTTACTTTTACGACATTCGAACTACAAGTTAACTCATTCTACCCCAGACGCACCACAGGAAGATAAGAATCGACCATGATAGTTCAAGGGTGATGCCAGAATAGCTTGGCGCCTATGGGCGCCAAGCTATTCTGGCATCACCCTTGAACTATCATGGTCTATCTGTGTCCTGCACTGCAATGTAGTCCTCAGAGGACAACGGCAACATTTGGGGATTTCGATGATGGGGTAGAATGAGTTAAATTAGTCCTTTTGTCCAGCAGAACTGTAAGATCATTTATAAAGGAGATAACGCAAACCATTTACACTGTACTGCCTGAAGCAGGTCGGTTTAAAGATATGCACGGGCTTGCCCTTGTGTGCTCCAGGCTGTACCATGCCGATGGCTGCATGCAAAGCTGCTGGAACTTGAGAGGTCTGGCGAGTGCAGATTTATACTAGTACGCACACAATCCGACATGTCAGTGTAGGCCTACATCGGAGGGCCAACATTATCCCTCACGCCCAGACTATTTAAGATGTCACAAACTGACTGCTGCTACAACATTAATGTCAGCAACTTTAAACGTGTGCTGCTATGTGATTTTGGACCTTACGGTTGCAAGCCGTAAGTCTAAACTCACAGACCAGCACACAATAATGATAGTTCCGGCTTAAAGTGGTTCATTACTCAAATTTTATAGCTGGTTGCATACTGTAATTTTGTAGCTGGGCAGATGATACTGCAGACCACCGTCGTACAGGCACGTGTCTCAGAAATCTTTTTGGCTTGTAGAAGATACTTACATACTTTGAATTATAATAGTGTCATATAGATAAAGTCTCTGTCGTGTTTACTCAACGTGTGATGTGCATGGAATCTGGGGTAGTGTCCACACCCTGTTAGTTAATTCAGGCGAAGAATGATACTTCAAAGTATAATGTATTTACACGTCTCTATTGCAAGGATTTGTCTGCGCCCTTTATTAGGTCAGCTATTCTGAGCTTTCTTTTTCATTTTTAATTTTAGTCTAACTGTCTGTTGCGACCGGCTGGTATGTCAAACAAACATGGGGGTAAAGAATATGCCATTCATCCAGAATTCTGCTGAAGTAAGGCAGTTTCCGTCTGTCTAGAAAGCTGAGTTTGCCTGTCTTACTCTTGGTTGAATATTATTACTGTGCATGTCCGCGGTCTATACTGTAAGCAGATCGTTTCCGTTGGCATTTCAATGCGTGATTCACTCATAAAAATGGCGTATGGAAGAATTCGCAAAGGATCTGAAGTGGAAAGCCATATTGCAGTAATACTGATCTTAAGACAACACCCTGCACTATCCAAGAACTATCATATTCCTCTGTGGTGCAATAAAGGTGAATAATGATGTCGCAATCGCACTCGTACAGTCAACACCTATTCGCGACCTCACGTTCTGCGGGTCACATGCGATTCAGATGCTGAAGTAATCGCACATGTAACCTTACACACATGGTTAAGCTCGCTCATGTAACGTGGAAGCTTGAGTGGGTTGTGGCCCCGTACAGGGCATGTTCGAAATGGTAAAGTTCTTGTTCGTTAAAGAGTGGCATTTTAGCCGTAGATTAAACGGCTGAAAACTTCTTTTGAGAAGATCTGAGAACTGATGCTGAGCTTATTCAGGGATCACTTCACTGCCGAGGAAAGGTGAACCCAGTACAACCGCAAGAGACATAGATCCTCATGAGCCCCTGCGAGTGCGGGGGTTCTTAAAGATTCATGTCTCTTGCTGGCCCCACTATGTATCCATCTTCCTGGGACTTATTTGTTTGTTTGTTTGTTTGTTTAGTTTGGTGGCACTCGGTTAACACAGATTTCAGAATTACAATCTGCGACCAATGACACTGACTTAGACATCGACTCGAATACCCTGCGGCTGCAGAAAGCCATTAGGATCTGTGCTTCTGGCAGATAGAGTTAGTTAGTTATTGGGGTTTAACCCCGAGCAGGCGACTAAGGCCACCGTACGGCGGCTCCTGCAGATGGACGGTTCTTGCTAATTGATTTGTCCCGGGACGATGTCCTCAGCACGAACATAATTATGCTGGTTTAGGCAGGATTACAGTCAGATTTTGACTGACAGCTCGTTATGCGCCTTCTCTACACTCACCACTATTGCTGCCCTTGCGGTTTCTTTGTTGTCTGCCTCCTTTTCTCTTTCTTTAGTGTGCAACTTTCTCAGACCTCTCTCTTCCCGCGGTCGCCGTCACAGAACAGTCGCCTGCGGCTCACCCAGAATCGTTTCTGATCTGCAAGAGGCATTGCTTCTCATGAGGCCCTGCTGTTTGAGAGCCTCGTGAAAATCAGTGCCTCTTGCTGGTATACATCGGATATTCTCAGTTTGCGGGAGGTGGTCCTGTTAAATCCACGTCGACAGGGAATGGATTGAATGGATCTTGCCGTGCGTGGCGACCGACAGACCATGAGCAGCGGCCGCAGGCTCAGCGTCCTACTCTGGTTGTCTTTGTAATGGTAGCGTATCGAGGGAGACAACCAGTGTGTGAACGTTCACGACCACCATGGACAAAAAAATGACACAGATGCAAATGAACGAACCAAAGGACGTAAATTTATTTAAAAACCCACACAGCCTGCGGGGTTGCATGAGGATCGGTTTGTCTTAACAGTTGTGCGTATCGTGTTTGCATAAAGCAGTGACTGAGGTTAGTCCGGTTGGCTGTTTTCATCCCGATACACTTTTGCTTGAAATACATTTGACTATGATAGTTCAAGGGTGGTGCCAGAATAGCTTGGTGCCTGATGTGCGAAGTTATTCTGGCACAACCCTTGAACTAAAATGGTGGATCTGTCTCCTAATCTGCAATAGAGCCTTGATAGGACAGTAAGCATAACTCTAAAAGTTTATCCGCAGCCGATGCAGTAATGGGTTAACTCATTCGAGACGTGCAGCCTCCGGATACGCGGCATCAGCCGCGTATCCGGAGGCGGCACGTCTCGAATGAATTAAGACAGAGGATGGTATTTGCAGACCGAGCGCTATAAGGAATACAGAATCCTCGTACCTTTGAATAAAGAAACATGTGCGACTGAATTGCATTACAGCATGAACAGGGGAAGCGAGTCCAGTATTGGCGGGGATGAGGAAGGACATGACTTTTGAAAGATGAGGATGATTGGCATGCAGACCATGCTTGACTTTTAAAATTAATTATAATGAATCATAAATACTACCTTAGTTTGATTATCTTTGATTGAATCAACAGGACAAAATAAGAGAGAGAGAGAGAGAGAGAGAGAGAGAGAGAGAGAGAGAGAGAGAGAGAGAGAGAGAGAAATGAAATAAAATGAAATGAAACTTTATTTTTCAAGGATAAATGATTAGGTACATTCAATGACCTTTTTTTCAATCATGTCCTTGCTAAGCTATAGCATGCACGTTTTTTAACACACATACACATAATTATATATATAAAAGTATACATAATAGTGACATACACACACACGCACACACATTCGCACTGATATATACCAATCCGCACACACACACGTTCACACACACGTACTGATTCTACCCGTCCACACACACACACACAGACACACACACACGTACTGATTCTACCCGTCCACACACACACACACACAAACACACACACACACACACACTGACACCAAGCAAAACATCGAACATTAAACATTAAAAAATTATAATGTTATGCTGCAAAAGAAATGACATGAACACCTCAGCAAGTCTAAAGCATTATGACTACAAGAATATGAATAAGGAAATGTTTCTGGAGTCAACGGACGGTATGTGGGGAAAAAAAATTATATATATATATATATATATATATATATATATATATATATATATATATATATATATATATATATATATATATATATATATATATATATATATCTTAATAAATTTATGCAGTTGGTTCTTGAACGTTTGTAAAGAAGGTGCTGCTTTAATGTCTGCAGGAACTGTGTTCCATAATTTTTCACCAGAGTAGGAGAGGGACGTCTTGTAAATATCTAAGCGAGGCCTTGGTACTACCAGATTGTTCCCTGATGTTCGACTAGCTCTGTGGGCAAGTGCGAACAAATTAGAGAGATAGGCTGGTGAGTCTGGGAGGGTGATTTTGCGCATGAGTACCAACATATTATAAATGAACTGCTTGTCAAGTGGTAGGATATCCAGCAGCTTGAACTTGTAATCAGTACTAATGATTTGCATGGGTCTGTCAACGATTGCTGTCTCTCTCATCTTATCTCGCATTGACTATTGCAACTCTCTCCTTTCCGGTCTCCCTCACTCCACCATCTTCACTCTCCAACGCGTCCAGAACAATGCTGCCCGCCTCGTCCTCAGAAAGAAAAAATCCGACCACATCACACCCCTGCTCAAACTCCTTCACTGGCTCCCCATCCCCCAACGCATCCAATACAAAGTTCTGTCTCTCTGCTACAAATCCCTGAACAACTGCGCTCCTGCCTATCTCTCCAACTTACTTCACCCCTACACACATTCCCGCTCCCTCCGCTCTGCCTCCGACCCTCTCCGCCTCCACATCCCTCGCACCAAACTTAACACTTTCGGTCCCCGCTCCTTCTCCGTCTACGGTCCATCCATCTGGAACACTCTCCCACTCTCTCTCCGTCAGAAACACTCTCTCTCCTCCTTCCAGTCCGCCCTCAAAACTCACCTCTTTCAACAGTTTTAGCACTATATCACCGCACTCCCCACCCCAAGCTGACCGTCGTAATGTATTTCACTGTTTGTGGTACGTGAGTCATTGTCTAAAGCGTGCGCATGCGTGCGCGAGTTGTGAGTGTGCGCTTAGAGTTATAATTATTATAAGATAAGCGCATTATAAATACCGTAATTATTATTATTATTATTAACGATTAATTTGATTGCCCGCCTGTGAAGCGAATTCATCCTTTTGAGATTAGCATCACTGCTCCCATCCCAAACTGAGGAGGCATAATCCAAATGTGGCTGAATATGGGCACAGTAAAAAAAGTTTCCTTGTTGGTTCGTTAGTAAAAAATATTAATTTTGACAGTAAGAATAAGTTTTTTGATATTGTTTTACACACTTTGGTAATATGGCTTTGCCAACACAGTTTGTCATCAATGATGATTCCAAGCACACGCTGTTCCTTGACTTGCTCAAAAGACTGCCCATTCAAATAGAGCTGTAGGGGAGACGGGTTCAGCTGATGCTTTTGTCTAGTAGTAATTAACAAAGAGAGAGAGAGAGAGAGAGAGAGAGAGAGAGAGAGAGAGAGAGAGAGAGAGAGAGAGAGAGATGAAATGAAACTTTATTTTTCAACTTAAGAAGCAATTAGCACAAGTACCATTTTTTTGTGCTTGCCGTTGCTACTCTACTAAACATACACAGATACTAACATATACAAACAAAATGTGTATTGTACAACACATCATTTAAAAAACAATTCATGGAGGACATACATTTTAATGGTTGACTTTATAAAAAGCGGAAAAAAGGATTATACTTTAATTATTGTCTTAGCGAAATCACACGAGAGAGAGAGAGAGAAAGAGAGAGAGAGAGAGAGAACAACTTTATTTTCTAAGGCCAGAGACAGTAGGCGCCGCACGCAAAGTTTTTCATGTATGTTGTTAAAAACATTTAAAATATAACGCTAAGAAAGGTAAGGGGGAGGGGGGTGGGTGGTACTCGATACAAAGAGACTGTACCGGTATTTTCTGTGTAGCACGTGGGGTGCTCGTGTCAGTCCATATTCTCAACAATTCATAGCGTTAGTTTCCCACAACCGTAAAAAATCCTTGTATCTAATCCTAGTGTCGGTTCCTTGACTTGAATTATGAAGGTTCTGCCCGCATACGTGCAGGAGATAATCGTAGGACGTGTTTTCAAAATACTGATTTCTTCTACATTTCAAGCCGTCTACTTAAGTCACTCGAGACGTGCCGCCTCCGGATACGCGGCTTAAGCCGCATATCCAGTGGTGGCACGTCTCGAATGTGTTAAATACATTCTCTTGGAAAACTCAGTTCTGGCGTGCTGTGAAGTACTTCCAGCCTGTCCTGTGATTTTTTACCTTACGACTCAAAAACTAAGTGTCCAATATCACAGACCAGAGCTCACAGCACATTTAACCCCTTTACTGCTAGTGGACGCAGATTTTTTTATCGTCATAGCCGAATTTTGTCACTGAAAGGCCGAACATGGATTCAAAGTGGTTTTAGCAAGAGGCGTAGATCTTCATGAGCCCCCGCAACTGAGGGGGCTCATGAAGATCTATACCTCTTGCAGTTCTGCAGTGTTCAGTTTTTATCGGCAGTGTCGGGTTAAAAACAGACTTCAGATTTTGCCTCGTCACCAGGAACGCCGTACAAGATCCGTGGGTAGAACAATGCATGCAATAAAATATGTATCTGCTACAAGTATTTTTTCGAGTTTGACTGTCTGTTTCACATAGATATCACACGTGTTTTGTTCATTATCTACTGTTACGATTGTGGTTGTGTTATCCTGTGAGAGCGTGCGTGTGTTGTTCGTAGGTAACGATCCGATGTTTATTTGAGCTATCACGGTTTCGATTCACGTGCCTTTTTAGTAAGATTTTCTTTTGTTCGTGAGTAGAGCCGATTTCGTTTTGTTGTGTTTAGTCCGGAGCGTTCTGGAGGGGTCGCACTGTCTGGTGGCCTCGTACGTGTCACGTCGGGTAGTTGGCAACACTTCGCTACATTTTTCGCTACTTTGTTTTCCTGTGCGCGTGGATTGAGCAGCCTTTATTTTGTTTTGGGAATGTTCTTGTACCTTTTTGAGCTATCATAGAACGTGGTGATAGGGATACCATACTTTTATGTGACTTAATTATACGTTAGAATTTAGACCTGAAGTGAGCAGTCGAGTTTTTGTAGCCTGTTATAGTCTTTCTGGAAAGTTCATGTTAATGAGCTTCGGCTGCGTGTTTCGTTCTGATCGGTTGAGTTGTATGTTTTCCGTAGACGATTCTAGATTTTTGTAGTATATATAAGGAGGGCGCTGGGAAAGCCCGTTCGTACATTGTCTTGCTTTGTCAGTCGTAGAGACACATAGTTTATTGCGAGAGACGCTGTGTATGAGAAACTTTGAGTCGTAGTGTGGACATAGCAGAAGAGACTTTGTATCAGTAATTTGTGCATTTGAAAGTGCATTACTGTGTGGATATCGCATCGCTGAATTAAATATTGTTGGAACTGTTACTCCAGTATTGTCTACATCCTTAAGCCACGTGTGACGGATTGCAGCTGAACGAGGTTTATTTTAAAAGAACTCTACGTGTGTGTGTCTGGTGTGTTTATCATACTTCGACTACAACTCCACCACGTAACATTTTGGCGACCCCGACGAGACCTCTTCAGTTGGTTCAGTGGAAAGGGTAGCAGGAGAAAACAGCCAGCAGTGAAAAGCAGAGATGGCGACATCGGAAATGGAGACATTCCTGAAAATTGGAAAGGAATGTGGACTCGAAGGAGCTCAACTCCTCGAGTTTTTAAAGGAGAGAGAAGAGAAAGAAGAAAAGAAACGAGAGAAAGAAGAAAAGGAGAGACTGGAGAGAGAGGAGAAAGAAGAAAAGAGACGGAGAGAAAGAAGCAAAAGAGAGATCGGAAAGAGAAGAAAGAACCAAAGAGCGTGAAATTAGGAAACTCGAAATTCAAGCAGAAGATGCGGAGAGGCAGCGACAACATGAAATTCATCTGAAGCAGATGGAGATAGAGGCACAGAGCCAGAGAACTAATGAAGCAACAGCATTAGCGAGCAGAGAACAAACAGCCCGTGCGCCACAACTTCCACCTTTCATTGAAAATTCAGATGAGATGGACGCTTATCTGGAGCGATTCGAGCGCTTCGCAAATAGCAACAATTGGAAACAAGAGACTTGGGCTATTAAACTGAGCGCACTTCTAACTGGCAAAACGCTTGAATTTTACACCCGCTTACCAACAGAAGAAGCCGAAGATTATACACAGTTGAAAGCCGCCCTGTTGAGACAGTACGACTTCACTGAAGAGGGTTACAGGCGACGATTTCGGAACTGCAAGCCTGAAGAAGGAGAAATACCCGGCCTATTCATTGAGAGAATTAGAAGCTACCTGGAGAAATGGATAGAGCTGGCTAGTTTAAACAGAGAGTACCATGACCTGTGCGACCTCATCATCAAAGAACAAGTTTTCAGCGCATGTTCTAAGGACCTGGCCGCCCACCTCAAAGAGCAAAATGACCAGTCACTAAAGGCCCTGGCCGACTTCGCTCAAAGATACCTTGATGCTCACAACGTGAAGTTCGGGTCCAGTAAGCCACAGCGTGTGTCTGCACCAGCAGAGGAAATCCACAATGTGAGAGACACCCCGAGATACAAGCCGGTGGAGAACCTGACATGTTTTCTCTGTGGAAAGAAAGGTCACGATACGGTGTCCTTCTAAAGATGTTCCCCGAGGCGACAACATCAGAAGATCCAACCAAGATCGTGGGATGGCAGGCAGAAGCAGTACCACGTCTCAACACAGAGCTGCCGCTGTATTAGCCAATGATGTGACGTCATCCAATGACTTTGAATCCAGAGAAAAGCGAGTTACACCAGAGCTGATCGAATCTTTCAGAAAGAATGGACGCATCCCAGTAGGAGATGGAGCTACATTTTTACCAGTCTCAAACATCGCGCTGCCTGAGAATGATGTGCCGAACATGCCGGTGGTGTCAGGACTCGTCGGCGACACACCAGTGAGAGTGTTGAGAGACACTGGTTGTAGCTGCATCATCGTGAGAGAGGACCTAGTAGCTGAAGACCAGAAGTTACAGGAGTGGACCACCCTCATTTTGGCTGACGGAACTGTAAGGATTATCCCCCTTGCCAAAGTCAGTGTCGACACCCCATACTTGACAGGAGAGGTGAAAGCGTTGTGCGTGAAGACACCAGTCTACGACCTCATCATCGGAAACATTGATGGTGCCAGAAACGCAGACGATCCAGATCCAGAGTGGAGACCTGAAATATGTTCTGTTACCACGAAAAGTCAAGCAAAGAAGAGTCACCAGACCATCCCTCTAAAAGTGGCGGATAACACGGAAGCAGCTGTCGTGAATAGGGACAGGCTGGTGGAGCGACAGAGAGGTCAAGACAAACCAAAATTGACGGAATCGGTGCGTCTTGCGTATGACGAAAGACTAGACGACGAGAACCTGTTTGACCTTAATGAACTCCGACACAAAGAGGATGTAGAAGATATCCAGTTCGGTCAGAATCTGACCCAGACTCAACGTGAAAAACTGCGCGTCCTGACTCAAGAGTTCGAGCATCGGTTTACACCTGACCCAGGGACAACAGACACCATCCTGCACGAGGTAAACCTGACGTCAAACGAGCCAGTTCGCAGCAAACCTTATCGTCTTCCTTGTAACACGAGGGAAGAATTGAAAAAGGATATCAAGGAAATGCTGAGTCTGAATGTCATCAGAGAGTCCAAGTCACCGTATGCGTCCCCAGTTGTCATCGTGAAGAAACCAGATGGATCCAACCGAGTGTGTGTGGACTATCACAGACTCAATAAACTAACAATCTTTGATCCAGAACCTATGCCCACAGCGGAAGAACTGTTCCAGAAGGTCAGTGGAGACCGATTTTTCTCCAAAATTGACCTAAGCAAAGGGTATTGGCAAGTCAAGGTTGCAGAAAAAGATATCCCCAAGACAGCGTTCGTCACACCCGACGGTCATTGGGAGTTCCTGAAAATGCCTTTTGGTATGGTGAACAGTGGTGCCACATTGAAGAGAGGACTGAAAAAGATCCTAGAAGATATGCAAAATGTGGTCTTTTACTGGGATGACATTTTGATCCATACCAAAACTTGGGGGGACCACCTCAAAGCCCTCCGAGAACTGTTCCAAAGACTGTCAGATGCGAATTTCACCATCCGTCCAAGCAAGTGTATTCTTGGGGCTGACAACATAGACTTCATTGGACATAAATTGAGCGAAGGTTTAAAGGGGCTACACGACGCTAACGTGCAGAAGATCAGGGATGCCCCGCGACCTACGACCAAGACGCAAGTCCGCTCATTTATGGGCTTGGCGAACTACCACCGGGAGTTCATACCAAACTTTGCGGCAGTCACAGCACCCCTGATTGATTTGCTGAGGAAAGGACAACCTAACATAGTGAAGTGGGAGGAGGCCCAAGAGCGAGCATTCCAGGCGGTTCGAGACATCCTAACCGAGAAGCCTGTTCTACACCTTCCTGACCCGTTGAGAACGTTCTTCCTGAGAACAGACGCCTCCAACGAAGGAGTAGGTGCAGTCTTGATGCAAGAAGATAACGGAAAACTCCACCCAGTGAGCTACGCTAGCAAAAAGTTGACCAGAGCTGAGAGAAACTACTCGACCATTGAGAAGGAGTGCCTAGCCATCATCTGGGGAGTAAGGCGATTCGAACTGTACCTTCTGGGAGTGCCATTTGTTCTCCAAACAGACCATCAGCCCTTGAACTATCTAAACTCTGCAAAGTTTACAAATTCTCGTATTATGAGATGGGCGATGTTCTTGCAGAATTTTGACATTAAACTACAGTCTATCAAGGGTTCGCAGAATTTTGGAGCAGATTACCTGAGCAGAGCAGTTTAAATGAACATTTCTGTGTCCAGAACATTTGTATGAAACATTTCGATGCTCAGGACTGTTTACAGGAACTGTGAGACATTTATTTTAATTTTATTTTTTATGTGAAATTATATTTGTTTAGGGTTTTGTGTAGGTTTACACAGCCACAACCGTATTCTTGAAATTTGAGAAGAATTTTTTGTGAAATTTCATTCTTAAGAGGGTGGTAATGTTACGATTGTGGTTGTGTTATCCTGTGAGAGCGTGCGTGTGTTGTTCGTAGGTAACGATCCGATGCTTATTTGAGCTATCACGGTTTCGATTCACGTGCCTTTTTAGTAAGATTTTCTTTTGTTCGTGAGTAGAGCCGATTTCGTTTTGTTGTGTTTAGTCCGGAGCGTTCTGGAGGGGTCGCACTGTCTGGTGGCCTCGTACGTGTCACGTCGGGTAGTTGGCAACACTTCGCTACATTTTTCGCTACCTTTTGTTTTCCTGTGCTCGTGGATTGAACAGCCTTTATTTTGTTTTGGGAATAAATCAATCCAGACCAAAAAGGTGACTGCCAAGCGTGTAATATGCAAAGAAGTACCCAACGGAGAAAGAAACACGCTTAGAAAAGACGGGTAGCCACATTCCTTCTGCCAATGAAGATAAGTAGCGGCTAATCTCTCTGTTTGTTTGTCTGTCTATTTTGACAAAGGGTATTTACCCGAAATATTAATAAATTGTGTTGTACCCGTCTTTTCTAAGCGTGTTTCTTTCTCCATTGGGTACTTCTTTGTTTTGGGAATGTTCTCGTACCTTTTTGAGCTATCATAGAACGTGGTGATAGGGATACCATACTTTTATGTGACTTAAGTAATTATACGTTAGAATTTAGACCTGAAGTGAGCAGCCGAGTTTTTGTAGCCTGTTATAGTCTTTCTGGAAAGTTCATGTTAATGAGCTTCGGCTGCGTGTTTCGTTCTGATTGGTTGAGTTGTATGTTTTCCGTAGACGATTCTAGATTTTTGTAGTATATATAAGGAGGGCGCTGGGAAAGCCTGTTCGTACATTGTCTTGCTTTGTCAGTCGTAGAGACACATAGTTTATTGCGAGAGACGCTGTGTATGAGAAACTTTGAGTCGTAGTGTGGACATAGCAGAAGAGACTTTGTATCAGTAATTTGTGCATTTGAAAGTGCATTACTGTGTGGATATCGCATTGCTGAATTAAATATTGTTGGAACTGTTACTCCAGTATTGTCTACATCCTTAAGCCACGTATGACGGATTGCACTCAGCTGAACGAGTTTTATTTTAAAGAACTCTACGTGTGTGTGTCTGGTGTGTTTATCATACTTCGACTACAACTCCACCACGTAACATCTACTACAGTGCATGCCCCGGATCCTCTGATCCTTATTTTCCTTGGAGGAATCTTGCAGTTCGGACCTATTTTTTGCCCTACCTTCAGACAAAAACGTCTGATGGGGATGTTATCTTAATAATGCTCCGTTACCACGGTATCCTACTTCTACGGGATCGTTGTCAACGCCATATCGGCATCACCTACTTTTTCCGCACGAGGCATAGACTCTCATGAGCCCCTGCATGCGCAGGGGCTCATGAGAATCAATACCTCTTGCCCTCCGGACGAGACTGACTCCATTAGTGCCGCAGCCGGAGGGGGTGGATGAGATTTCAGGATAAGCTTGTAACTGTTATCATCACCTCTCCTTCATGCTGAGAAACCGGGACCCTCTGACTTCTATTAGTCAGTCCTGCTGAACGATGCCAAGAGATGCACACCCCAGGCATATATCTGAATACACGCTTGCCGGAGTTGATGCTTGTGCCTTCCTTATATAATGGAGGGTGTAGGGGGGCTCTGGATAGAGGTAGCACCTTTGCTGTTCGGCAGCTGCGTCCTACATAGGACGGACGGGCATCACTGGTCCTCATCCATCTCCTTAATCTCTCTCGTGTTGGCTCCAAGCGCCACACCCTGGCAAACCACCTCAGCTGGTGGGCTAAACCACGTGAGGGGATGGTGTTCACATTGCACCACTAGGCGGATGAGCTGTTTCTGACAGCCAACGGCTAGAGGACGGAGGAGATCAGGTTGGATCCAACGGCCAAATGTGGGGGAGTAAACCCTTCAAATCAGGAGTGGAGCCCCGAAGGCAGACAGTTGCCTGTATTCACGCACTGTTCTGGCAGCTCCTGCAGCCAAACTGGTGCCAAACGTACTGCTTTGCATTCCTTTGGATACATCAGCAAGGCCGAGAGGGGGATCTTGACGACTGGGCACCCCATGATCTCCATACACTTTGCCCAGGCTTGCGCCCTGGAGAGGTCACTCCAGTGACTGACCCAGCAAGCGCATATACTCCATTGTCTTCCGAGACAGGATGCCAAACACCTTATATAATTACGGTATCTATGTTCCTTACATCGAAAAGACCATAGCTTTTCACTCCGCCAATGGAACGGTGCCACAATCAACGCAGTTTAGGTCTCTGCAGCCGGTTCTCCCGCTACCATCATCAAAAACAATAATCCTTGACCTGCTTGAAGGAAATCCCTCAACACGTCTTTCTGGTGATTCAAGTGACTTATGCTAGACACTGAGTGCAAGTAGAGCAACAACGAGATAATGCATGAATGAATGACTCACTGAAACATTAGTCTTCAAGGACTGGCTGAGACAGTAGGCGCATCGGCATCTTTTTAAATTTATCATGCTCATGGAAGGCACACAAAGGCGCACACTGGTTGTCTCCCTCGATTCGTTACCGCTGATCAGCGGCGGTAGCGTCGGAATCGCGGAGGGAGACTACCAGTGTGACTGACAAAGGCGCATACCGATGACTGCTGCCTCGGCAGAAGCGGCGCTCTTGACGTAACGAAGCCATCGTCTGAAATTTTCTAGCAAGAGACATCGCTCATCACGAACCCGTGCATGCCACAAGTGAAAATCTCTAGTTTCACCCAGAAGAGGTTTCCCTCTGTCTGAGGGTAAGTGTCTATGTGCACTTGCAGGTTCATTTGCAGGCTTTCCTGAGAAAATCCCGGCGATGTCCTCTGCGGGCAAGACTTGTGAGTTAAACGAAGTCTCATCCTATTCAGCAAGAGGCATAGATTCTCATGAGCCCCTGCGAATGCAGGGGCTCATGAGAATCTATGCCCCTTGCTGATGTACGAAGCTGGTTGAGGTTATCGTGTCCGATTAGAGGTAACCTGTTTCGCAGTGGGAGCCACAACAATCGTCTATCTCCATGATCACGTGCCGATAAGGGACATTACCCTGGATGAGCGTCTTGGGAATGCGCTAAACTGCACAAAGAGCTCGCCGCAGTCATTTACGACCAGATAGTCTATCATAACGACGTTTTCGGAGGCGCCATTTGCTCATCCTTGATGTGCAGAAATCTGTCCGGGTTTCCCCTCACACACTGATATTTACGTCGGGCAACAGGGACATAATGTTCTGGCTCTGGCTTATATCATCTGTTCTTAAGATGAGATGAACAAATAGATTTCAGTCCGGCGAGACTGATTTTCTTTTTGGGGGTTCGACTTCCTGATAGAAACAACACAAAAACATGGCTTCTAATAATTCGGGAGTCCGAGTTGCCACTTCAAGATAAGCATTTTCTTGAAGTGGCAACGCTGAGCCCTTTCACTACTGGTTCGGAGGAAGCAATGCCTGTAGTAGCAAAAACTTGTGAAAGTTCTTGAAACGGCGGTGCTGCGAAACACAGACGCCGGGTTGGTAGGTTGTACATCGCTTAACAATAGGCAATAAATAAGGTTTAAGCCGGCGTGCTATGTTTTGGTTCCCGCAATTTTTACAATTTTTAACAGTTTTAGACGGATTCCACCATCTGTTGCAAATTTGCTTTCGACGCACGTGTCACTGATTTCTTGAAAGCCTGTTTAAATTTCGTCTAAAAACTGCAGATTCAGCGAGTCAAAACAATTTAAAAGGAGTGTTCCGACCGGAGAAAGACAAATTACTTTTCAAGAGACAGCCCCTCAGTTACGCCATTCCTTCCGCAAGAGGCAAAGATCCTCACGGGCCCATGCGGCATTCGACTCGGTCGCGAATTTATAACCCGGGTGACTGCCAGCAAACGGAATGCATTCTCATCAATGATCCCCGGCGTTGCAGGGGATCGTGAGAATCTATGCCTCTAGCAGATGGAACCCGCTGTGACTGACGGAAAAACCTCACTATGTCAAAAAAAAAAAAAAAAAAAAAAAAAAAAAAAAAAAATATCGCATAAGAGAAAATTTTCTACATCTTGTTTCCCACACTTCCATGGTGATAACAGTTACGTAAGTTGTGTCTCGACCGAGTTTACTTTGACCCATCGCGTGCATTTTATGTGCCGAACATTGCAGGGGCGCAGGGGAGTCATTCAGTTCGAGGTTTAACGTCCACGGCATCGGGGTGATAATGGACGGCCCTACTAGCGGGCGGGTTTTGAGGAACAGGGACAAATATTGCCTATGGAGTACGACCTGAACACTGATCAATTCGGCCGCACTGCAACTGTGCCACTTTGATTTACCAGGACCTTTAACGGACATGGATATCTGAACAGTCCCGTCGTTTTGCCTGGACCAGGGCGCAGGGGGAAAAATTAATGCTCTTTTATAGGCCAACAAATTGGTTTCTATTTCGAGTTTCCTGATGGACAGATAGATACATGAACGGGTGGATTTTCATTCCTTCACTCATTCACTCAACCACCCCTTTAATTCGTTCATTTATTCCTGCGCAGAATGAGAGCTATATGTACGGTTGAAATTCTCCAAGTTAAAATTTGCGAGTTGCGGTTTGCAGACTACGTTAAAGTTCCGGAGACCACTAATGATGGCTTAAAAGTGTTGCCCGATTAGCTTGGCACCCGCCCACAGGCGGCCAAGCTAGTCCAGTCTGGCGTCTCCCTCGCCGAGGTATCATGGTCTCGATCCATTCTCGATTAAGTGTGTGGTGAATATGGGGCTAATGGATTACCCTTTTGGCTGTCGGTAGCACTTTTTGTCGCGATGATTCCTGCAGGAAACACAAACAGCGCTACCGACAGCCAAAGGGTCAATGTTTCCCTGGAAAACGGACAAATTTAGGAATTAAAAACATATCTGATTCTGGTTTTGAGGTACTTGGGCGGTTCTGGCGGTCGAGGGATTGTGAAACTTTGGCCATTAGTTTTCTGTGGCATTCTGCTATACTCATTATATTGTATTTTTCCGGCCATATGGGTGGCTAGATACTAGATACAGATCACTTGTAAAAACAGCGACTGCAAGAAAGGAAAAAAAAAATCCTGTCTACTGCCAAATACTACAAGCACGGCTTCAAGTTCAAGCATACACACGCACGCACGCACACACACACACACACACACACACACACACACACACACACACACACACACACACACACACACACACACACACACACACGTCACACCCACCTCCATTCAGGTTTTCCTCCACACAAGTGCCGCATATTGATGTTGTTTATTTAAGGTCGGTTTTCTTCAAAGAAACCCATTTCCAAACTGTCTTATGCGTCGCAGTTTGCGGGTATGATATAACTTGACATTGCCTTTAAACTTTTTAAGCATCCCCTTCGTCTGCAATAAGTATATACTCTCAAGTACCCTACGCTCACAGCCGGGGGCTCATAAAAATCAGTTCCTCTTGCACACAGATACCTTTCGGCCCCATGCAGCTTAATCCTGCGACTGATTGTGCAGGGGTGCGTCGTTATCCTTCGCCTGTGGCTGTTTTCCCAGTCATTGCATCTGCACCAATGTTTTTTTGGGGCGCGGCGGATTGGTTATGACAATATATACTGCCGTCTTTTGGCAATAGATAGCATGCCCATTATTATTAGTAGTTTTAGTATTATTAGTTTATTAGAATTATTTTTTTAGGAGCGAGATTTTGATTTTTATGCATGGAAATTTGCTTTTCTAAAATAAACATGCTGGATTTTCCCAAATGACGACAGAATACCAGTCCCAAAAATCAGCCCCTTCCATAAGCAATAGACATAGATTTCCTGAGCCCCTGCAGGCTGCCGGTGCTTATGAGGGTCTATGGCTCTTGCAGGTAGCGATCGGCCCCTTTCCTTTGTTCTCAGACTTGGGAGTTTGTCAACCGTGTTGTCTGCAGCTGATACTACCTCAGTTGTGCTGTTTTGCGGTTTCCTGGCAAAATACTACGTCAACGTTTAACTTCTCTATCATAAAACCGGGTAAATATTGTGAGCACGCCGACAGCAACATTTTGGCGCGTATCGTCTGTCTTTCGTACTTACATAGATCAGTCCAGATATCCTCTTCGCTCCGCGTGGACTGAGTGAAGCATAGGCGGCTGTGAAACATCTGCAGCCACTGAGCTCTGTCCTGGGCCATCCAGCCTAGATCATTCAAAGTTTGTGCCGTCTCTTTCATTGCGCCTCAGCTTCGATCGTTCTCCTGAAGGGTCGCTTTGGTTTTCTTTTTTTCTTTTTCTGGCGTGGTAGGGGATGGGGCTTGGAGGTGGGGGGGGGGGGTGTGGGGGGGGGGGGGAGGGGCGCGGACTGGTGGAACCAGAGCACGGCTGTATGTATACACACTGGTTGTCTCCCTCGATTCGCTACCGCAGTAGCGGTAGCGAAATGAGGCCGGCCCGAGACAACTGAACCACTGTGGGCTGTGTATGACGTCTGGTCCTTTTTAAAGTCCCTTCTATTTATAGAAGGGACTTTTTAGGACAGGTCGAGGTGGGGTGAATAGTAATAGCATGTCCATGATGTCAAAGGGGGGCAGGCTAAACCTCTAACAATTAAAGTCAGTAACAAGATAAAAAATTGCGTCATGTCTAGTTACGCTAACCTCGCTGCTGAACGTACATTTGGCGCGAAGCGCCGTATGTGCGTATGTATGCGCGTATGTATGCCATGTATGTGTGTGCGTATGTATGAGAGAATCTCCGATATTTCTGTACACACAAGCTTGAAACTTGGCGAAATACTTTCTTAAGTGGGTGGCTAAGAGAGCCTCCGAGGATATTGTAATTGAATGTCTCATTGAAGACATAAACAACCGTTTCACATAGGAAGTCGGTTGACCCAGATTAGAGTCCGTAATTTTTGTCATATTTACTTGAACTTTTGCAAATAGCTAGTTTGGAGAAAGACATTGGATGAGTTCGTTAGCCAGCTCTGTATCCTTTCAACGTCTTTAGTAAAAATTAATTCTTTTAAGAAAATAATTAAAACAGCAAAAAACCTTCACTTTTAGAGAAAGTCAGACAGTGCCGGTGACGTAAAAGAAGCAACTTTGTCACCACGACGAATATGACGTAATTCTCTCTCTTTCTCTCTCTCTCTCTCTCTCTCTCTCTCTCTCTCTCTCTCTCTCTCTCTCTCTCTCTCTCTCTCTCTTTGTTGTTGTTTTAAATTATAGAAGTCCATTTTATTTTGATGTGCGATTATTACTACAATAGTAGTTAGGAACTGCAGCATCGGGCGAGCGTGTCTAGGTGCTCTTGGAATTATTTTCTGATTCTTTCTACATAGCTGTCGAGCCTTTTATTTTGTATCTGACATTACCAAGCAATTCGAACTCGCAGCGGACTCTGACCACGAGAGTCAAAAACATTTTAATTTTGCTTTATTGTTGTTGCTGTTGTTTTTCCTACGTTTTCTTGTCGCTTTCTTATTCATTATACATTGACATTATTTTTATTATTTTTTTGGAATATTATTGCTACGTTTGTTCTGTTACCAACATGCCAAAATATAATGTAAAAACTGCCCCACAACGACCTGATGAGTTGAGAATTGGTCACCTCAACATTTACCATTTAGTTAATAAGGTGCCAGATTTGTCTGTGTTCTTAGACACGCCAACACATTTTCATGTTTTTGGTGTATCCGAGTCGAGGCTCAAAAGCACTGTCAGGGATAACTCCATCTCAGTTCCAAACTTCTCAGTACTCCGCGGAGATGCCTCAAGTCCCCAGCACACTGGACTAGCAGTATATATACATGATTCGATAATTAGTAACGTTAAACGACGACAGGACTTAGAGTCAGCCGAAGTTGAAAGTTTATGGGTCGAGATGAAAACATCTAAATCCCCCACAGTCCTGGTTGGCTTTATCTATAGAAATCCAGCAGGCAACTGGGACTGGTATGATGACTTCGTAGAAATGATGGATAAAGTTAATCAAAGTAAAGATAACATTGTTCTTCTGGGCGACTTTAACATTGACCTACTTAAGCCCAAAGGGCACCATGCTGCTTGGGCATCAACAATAGCCTTATTCGGTTTAAAACAATTAGTTAAAAAAACACCACTAGAACGACATCTACATCCTCAACCTTAATTGATCACATTTACGTGACAAATGGCGATAAAATATCAAATGTGCAGGTTCCCTCCTTAGCTGTCAGCGATCATAACCCAGTATGTTGTAACGTCTCCATGAAACTAGACAAGCAAAAAACTAAAAGACATAAAACTATAAAATATCGCTCCTTTAAATACTTTAATAAAGACGAATTTCTGTGGGACCTGCACAATGCTTCGTTCACTGAGGTTTATGATCACCTATCTACTGACAGTGCCTTGTCATGCTGGATGGATCTGTTTCTCAGTGTACTCAATAAACATGCGCCAATACGTGAAAAACGAGTTAAACATTCCACCATACCACCGTGGTTAACAGCGGATATCAAGCAGGCCATGTCATTTAGAGACAAACTGAAAAAAGAGCAAAAGTACGAAGAATACAAAAAACAACGCAATCGTGTCAAATATTTAGTTAGAGCGTCTAAGAAGTCTTTCTTCCAACAAATGATTCGAGACAAAAAGGACACGGCATCTGTTTGGAAAGCTCTGAACGTCATAACGAAGGGTAAATCAGCACCCGAAATCCCATCTCATTTGTCAGCTGATATATTAAATAACCATTTCTTAACGACAGCCGAAATATTGGCATTGTCAGCTGCAAATAACAGTAAACCGTATGAAGTGCCGAGTTCTCTCAGAGAACACTTTAAAAAACAACTATATCAAATACTTTCACCATCCCTGATATTACAGTTGCGGAAGTCGGCAGATATATTTCTAGCATGCCCAACAAAAAGTCTGCTGGCATTGATGGTATTGATAATGAAACCCTAAAAATCTCGTTACCGTAAACAGTAGAATCACTAACATATATTTTCAACCTCGGCATAAAGCAAAGTACATTTCCAATCATTCTTAAAGAAGCAAAGGTAATCCCAATCCCTAAATCAAAAGATCTTGAAGATATTAATAACTATCGTCCAATCTCCCTTCTGTCAGCTTTGTCAAAACCCCTTGAAAAGCACATTCAAAAACATCTCCTTGATTTTCTGGAAAAAGGTAAATTACTTAATATTCACCAGTCTGGTTTTAGACCGAAACATTCTTGTCAGTCAGCACTGACACATATTGTAGACAGCTGGCTGGAATCAATCAATAAAAGCCTGATGTCAGGAGCAGTTTTCTTAGACCTTAAAAAGGCGTTTGACCTTGTGGACCATGACATTCTCCTAAATAAGCTAACAGTTTATCACTTGGACGCAACCGCTATAGCATTCTTCCGATCATATCTCGAAGACAGAAAACAAATGGTGTACGCCCATGGAAGATACTCTAAGCAAGGAAATGTAAAATACGGCGTCCCCCAGGGATCTATTTTGGGCCCTCTTTTTTCATACTATTTATTAATGATCTACCGTTGCATATAACTAATTCTGACGTTATTGTAATCTATTTGCTGACGATACGAGTCTTCATGTTTCTGGCAAAAAAAAAAAAAAAAACGACGGACATTAGCCATAGTTTACAATGCAGTCTCAATGAGGTATCTGACTGGTGTAGACAGAACCATATGGTTCTTCACCCAGCAAAAACAAAGAGTATCTTAATCGCCACGCGGCAAAAACATCAACGCCGACTACAGCCATTACAATTACAATTAAACTCTGAACCTGTTGAACAAGTCACTGAGCGTAAATTCTTAGGAATACATGTTGATGACCAACTGTGCTGGGAGACCCATATAAATGCTGTTTGTAAGACCATTGCTAAAAACACTTTCTTATTGTCCCAGCTTAGACATGTAACGGATACAAATACCCGTAAATTGTTTTTTCATGCTCATATAAAGTCCCATGTTGATTATGTCTCCACAGTGTGGGACGGCTGCAGTGATGTCCACATGAAGAGATTAAACTCCATATACAAAAGAGCTGTAAAAATGATAGATAGACGCCCCATCCCTACCACAGACACATTTAGACATTTAAACATTCTCGATCTGCGTCAGCAACTTACATTAAACAAATGCGTCTATATGCATAAGATACTGAATAATATGACACCCCAGTATCTAATCACTAAATTTATATCTCACCAAGAACGTGAACGGACCTCAAGAAACAATACCTTACCCCTACCACTGCCAAGAATTGACCTTTTTAAAACTAGTATGTCATTCTCTGGTCCGTTTGCTTGGAATTCTATCCCTGCACATTTGAAAACTATTACCTCACCAGGAAGATTTAAAACAAAACTTTTTGATTACCTGATGAGTCAGACTTAGTACGTTTCTCAGGTACTGTAATATTTCCTGTACCTCATGTATTTCATACAGATGGTTTTTATATGTGTGTGCGCGTTTGTGTGTGTGCTCGTGTTTGTTTGTGCGTGTGGGTGTATGTGTGTGAGCGGCGCACGTGCGTGCGTGTGTGCATGTGTGTGTGATGAGTATTATTATTTTTTCTGTATATAATGATGCTATTGGGTTTTGTATGTACATATATATTTTATTGTTTCCCTTCTTTTTATTCTGTAGATGTTAGCAACGGCAAGTTTGTAAAATGACGATTTGTTTTCTGTCAAAACTTTTTACCGTTGAAAAATAAAGTTTCATCATCATCATCATCATCATCATCATCATCATCTCTCTCTCTCTCTCTCTCTCTCTCTCTCTCTCTCTCTCTCTCTCTCTCTCTCTCTCTCTCTCTCTCTCTCTCTCTCTCTCTCTCTCTCTCTAACGCTCATTTACAATCTTTCTATTCAAAGAAATATTTTCCCTGATGAGTTAAAAACAGCTAAGGTCATTCCCCTTCCCAAAAGCAAAACCTTAAACTCTTTTAATGATTATAGACCTATCTCCATTCTACCAGTCATCTCAAAATCTATTGAAAAACATATCCATACACATCTGCATAATTTTCTAGAACAGAACTGTCTACTCAGTAAAATGCAGTCTGGGTTTCGCCCGCAACACTCTTGCCAAACTGCCCTTATACATATCATTGATAAATGGCTTACAGCCATTAATAATTCTCAGTTATCAGGTGCAGTTTTTCTTGACCTTAAAAAAGCTTTTTATTTAGTCAACCACTCTATCTTCTAAAAAAAACTACCGATGTATCACATCGATTCCAATACCGCACATCTGATATCATCCTATCTAAGTGACAGAAGACAGAAAGTTTTGCTTAATGGTAATTACTCGAGTGAAGGTTTAGTAACGTGTGGTGTTCTTCAGGGGTCAATTTTGGGCCCATTGTTATTCAACATATTTATCAATGATTTACCATTCTCTATCTCACATCTCGATGCAACATGTGACTTATTTGCTGATGACACTACCATACATACATCAAACAGCGAATTGCCAAAATCTTGATGAGGTTTGAAGCTGGTGCCAACATAATCATATGATAGTTAGTGTCCATAAGACAAAGAGTACCTTGATTACTTCACGCCAAAAACATCAACGTGGTCTCCTGCCCTTAATATTATACCTGAACTCTGAGCCCCTTGATCAAGTTATAAAACATCGTTTGCTTGGAGTCACAGTAGATAACCAGCTCAGCTGGGAACCACATGTCGAAAACACATGCAAAACAATATCTAAAAATCTATTCCTGCTATCAAAACTAAGTCAAATAGTTAACACTGACACTAGAAGACTCTAGTTTCTCCATGCCCGTATTAAGACACACTGTGATTACTGCTCCACTATCTGGGATGGATGCAGTGACGTACATTTAAAGAAACTTAACTCATTGTATCGTCGAGGGGTAAAGTTAGCTGTGCCTGGTCCCTCTCCCACCGAACCCCCACCTGGGTCTGCCCTGGGGGACTTGGGTGGGGTTAACTACTTTTTAGTTCCGAGGGTCAGCCCCACAGGGTGGGTTTTCCCCTCTAATCTGGGGCATGTGTTTCTGTCTACCCTTGGTCCATTCACCTGTATTTGCATTTTTTAAACTCTCCCTACTGTCTGCGCTGCCTGTAGCTCTTGATATTGGATGTTTGTTGCTAAATGGTCTTGGCTTTATTTAGGTCCCTTGTCGTAGGTTTATTTAACGTATTTGACCGGCTGGCGACATACAATCAATATTCTGTTTGGGTTTTTTTCACAAGCAATGCAGGCACGTCCTGAGAAAGTCTTGTTGCTGTCGGGACGTTAAGCAATGTACAATCAATCAATCAATCCTCTCCCACCGACGAAATGTTTAGAACCATCCGACTGCTAAAACTAAACAAACAGTTCACATTTAATCGATGCATACTTATGCATAAAATTCTTCACCATAAAACCCCATCTTACATTCGTATGTTATTTTTGGATAGTCAAAGACAAAACACGAGGAACAGTTTGTTACAGCTACCATGGGCCAGGCTCGATATATATAAAACCAGCCTTTCGTTCTCAGGTGCCAAAGCCTGGAACGAACTACCACCCCAAATTAAATCCATTTATGACTCTAGAACCTTCAAAACTCGTTTATATAACATCTTGTTACAGTAACTTACTGCCTGAACGGACTAATATATATATATATATATATATATATATATATATATATATATATATATATATATATATATATATATATATATATATATATATAATTATTATTATTCACTGTTATTGATATGTGTGCGCATTATTTGCATTTTTTTCCAGTTTATTTCTTCATGTTTCATGTTTCGATTTATTGTGTTATTGTGTTTCTCTTACTCTTTGCTGTTAATATTTCTTTTCTAACAGGACAGTTTGTAAGAGAGGCGTTTTGCCTAAAACTTTATCCTGTCAATAAAACGTTTCATCATCATCATCATCATCATCTCTCTCTCTCTCTCTCTCTCTCTCTCTCTCTCTCTCTCTCTCTCTCTCTCTCTCTCTCTCTCTCTCTCTCTCTCTCTCGCTCGCTCGCTCGCTTGCTCTTTCTCACACATATGCGCGCATCTCCAAGAGGCATAGATCTTCATGTGCCCGGAGGGCGCATGAACATCTATGCCTCTTGAAGATGTTTTGAGCGCGCGCATGCACTCACGCACACGCATACACACACATCAACGCGCCTTCAGAAGAGCATGCAGGTGTGCTTAGTATAGCATGTAGCTAGGTAAAGTCAACCTGATTTCACACAAATTATAGCAAGACTGAAATTGTACCGTGAAATTCTAGTTTTGTCACCATTTTCGCAAGTCTTGAAGCAAAAGCGAAACTCATATCGAGTTAAATATAAAATTACGTAAAAAACAAAAAATACGTCATGACAAATGACGTTTGACAAACCAATGACATTGCGCGCATCTCCAAGAGGCATAGACCCTCAAATGCCCGGAGGGCGCATGAACATCTATGCCTCTTGAGGATATTTGCAGCGCGCGCATGCACGCACGCACTCGCATACACACACATCGACGCGCTTTCAGAAGAGCATGCAGGTGTACTTAGTATAGCATGTAGCTACTGAGGAAAAGTCAACCTGATTTCACGCAAATTATAGCAAGACTGAAATTGTACCGTGAAATTCTAGTTTTGTCACCATTTTCCCAAGTCTTGAAGCGAAAGCGAATCTCATATCACGTTAAATATAAAATTACGTAAAAACAACAACAAAAACCTCGCGCTGGGACCATATGGCGTTGAGGCGCGTCCCCCGGGTGGTGGATAGGGGGTCCCTCGCGAGAGGGGTGCACCGAATGAATTAAGGTGCCGTGAACCAACATGGTCTAAGGGAAGGTGACCCCGACAGAAAACCCCTGGTCCTCCTAGTAAGGGGGTTGGGCGTGGGGGTAGCTTCCCCACCCAGCAAATAAGGAAATAGCTACAAAAACGCCGACGAAAAAACAAACAGCAATTTCTTTCCTGGAGGAGGAAGGTTCTTCTACCAGAAGATTTATGACGTCGTGTGGTGAAAGCCGGAAGTCTTCGGAAGCCACAGGACCGAGCCGCCTCTCTCTATCCAGGGACACAACCATGGGCACATGGAATGTCAAGACCATGTACCAGAGCGGCAAGGCCGCCCAGATAGCAGCGGAAATGCAAAAGTACAACCTTTCCCTGCTAGGTATCAGTGAAGCCAGATGGACGCAGTCTGGCCAGAAAAGGCTGTTAAGTGGGGAGATGATTCTGTATTCAGGTCATGAAGAGAAGCATGCCCCCCATACAGAAGGAGTAGCATTCATGCTGTCACCAGTGGCACAGAGAGCGCTGATGGGCTGGGAACCTCTTGGGCCAAGAATTATCACAGCAGCCTTTAGAACCAAAAAAAAAGATGAAGCTGAACGTCATCCAGTGTTATGCGCCCACTAATGACAGTGACGAGGAAGAGAAACAAGAGTTCTACGACCGACTCCAGAGTGCTGTGGACAAATGTGCGGAGCGAGACATCACCATCGTCATGGGCGATTTTAATGCCAAAATAGGGGAGGACAACACCGGATACGAAGAGGTGATGGGGAGACAGGGATTAGGGGAGATGAGTGAGAACGGGGAGAGGTTTGTAGACTTTTGTGCTCTAAACCGACTTGTCATTGGAGGCAGCATCTTCCCACACAGAAGAATACACAAAGCAACTTGGGTCTCACCTGCCCATACTACAGAGAACCAAATAGACCATATCTGCATTAGCAAGAAATTTAGAAGATCCCTTCAAGATGTTCGAGTGAGGAGGGGAGCAGATGTCGCCTCAGACCACCATCTGCTTACCTTAAGAATAAAGCTCAAGTTAAAGAAAATCCGCACAGAGACAACAAGAAGATAGCGCTATAATGTAGGCGTCCTGAGAGACTGGAGTGAGAGAAGAGTTCAGACTGGTGCTGTCCAACCGGTTTCAAGCGCTACAGGAGCTAGTAAATGATGAGGAGGCGGTCACCACAGAGCAGCAGTGGAAGGCAGTTAGAGAGGCGCTGAACTCAACCTGCAAAAACCTGTAGGGTCCAGGAAACACCATCACAAGGACTGGCTGTCGGCACAGACCTTGAAGAAGATAGAAGTGAGGAAGCAGAAGAAAGCAGTTGTCAACAACAGTCGCACAAGAGCAGCCAAAGCAAGGGCACAGGAGGAATACTCGGAAGCCAACCGCGAGGTGAAGAGGAGTATTAGGGCAGACAAGAGGGCCTACACAGACAGCCTGGCAGCAGAGGCAGAAAAGGCAGCAGGCAGCGGCAACATGAAACAGCTCTACGACATTACAGAAGATTGTCGGGCAAGTATTGCCATACAGAAAGACCAGTAAAAGACAAAGAAAGCAAGCCTATTGCAGACAGAGCAGACCAACTCGACAGATGGGCCGAGTATTTTGAAGAGTTACTGAACAGACCCAGCCCACCCGACCACCCAGACATCCAGCCAGCAGAGACCGCCCTACCCATCAGCTGTGACAGACCCAGCCGGGAAGAGATCAGAAGAGCAGTGACATTTTTGAAGAACGGCAAAGCAGCAGGGTCAGATGGCATCCCAGCGGAGTCTCTGAAAGCAGACCTAGAGACAACAGTAGAGCTGCTGTACCCACTGTTTGGAAAGATCTGGGAAGAGGAGGTGATGCCGGCTGACTGGAAGGAGGGGTACCTAATCAAGCTTCCCAAGAAAGACGACCTCAGCAAGTGTTCCAACTACAGAGGAATCACCTTGCTGTCAGGACCAGGAAAGGTCTTCAACAGGATCATCCTGGAGAGAATGAAGAGCTCCGTTGACCCCCAGCTGAGAGACCAGCAAGCAGGATTCAGGAAAAACCGATCATGTACAGACCAGATCGCCACTCTCCGCATCATCTTGGAACAGTCTCTGGAATGGAACTTCCCGCTGTACGTCAACTTTGTGGATTACGAGAAAGCATTTGACAGCGTGGACCGAGAGACTCTGTGGAAACTCCTACGACACTACGGTGTACCCACAAAGCTCGCCCGCCTGATCAAGAGCAGCTACGATGGCATGACATGTCGCGTGATCCACGAAGGGCAGTTCACCAGGGAGCTCCAGGTCAGAATCGGTGTCAGGCAGGGGTGTTTGCTGTCTCCGTTCCTCTTCCTACTGGCCATAGACTGGGTCATGAAGAGGACCACAGAGCACAGACGAAGAGGAATACAGTAAACACTGTGTACACAGCTTGACGACCTCGATTTTGCAGATGACTTGGCTTTACTGTCCCACACTCATCAACAAATGCAGGACAAGACCACGAGGCTTGCTGACATCTTGTTCCAAGTGGGCCTCACCATCCACAAACAGAAAACAAAGACAATGAGGCTGAACGCAACCAGGGAAGAACCATTCTTGCTTGCTGGCACCCCGTTGGAGGAAGTGGAGTCCATCACCTATCTTGGGAGCATCATAGACAAAAAAGGCCGTACTGATGCAGATGTCAGAGCACGAATCGGTAAAGCCAGAGCAGCCTTTCTCCAGTTGAAAAGGTGTGGAGTTCTAGAAAGCTGTCACAACACACCAAAGTCCGGATTTTCAACTCCAACGTAAAAGCAGTTCTCCTATATGGAGCAGAGACTTGGAGATTGACAAAAACCACAGTCAACAGAGTACAGATCTTCATAAACAGTTGCCTTAGAAGAATTTTGAAAATCCACTGGCCAGAGAAGATCAGCAACGTCAGACTCTGGGAGAGAACAGAGCAGATAACGGCAGAGAATGAAATTGGGCGAAGAAGATGGGGATGGATTGGTCACAGTCTGAGAAAGCCAGCTTCCAGTATCACCAGGCAGGCCTTGTCATGGAACCCCCAGGGAAAGAGGAAAAGAGGCAGGCCGAGAAACACCTGGCGTCGAGACCTCCAAGCAGACATCAAGAGACTGGGAACCACCTAGAGTAAAATCGAAGGAGAAGCACAGGACAGGAGTCGCTGGAGGTCTCTCGTCGACGGCCTATACCCTGGGAGGGGTGACTGGCGTAAGTAAAGTAAACAAATGAACAACAAAAAAGCGTCATGACAAATGACGTTTGACAAACCAATGACGCGTATGCCCTGCGCGCCCCCCTTCTAGAGTTCACTATGACGCATTGGCACATCTGCGAGGATTTTTTCAGAAGGAGATATTTCAACATCAGAATCAAATCGAAGTCAAAAGGTAGAGACCCTTGACAGCGAAGACAGCTCTCAAATAGAAGGGACTTTGTGGGTTATGGTTCATCCCATCTTGATTGTCCTTGCGGATAACGTCAACGTTAAGAATTTATATGTATACCAGTGTGTGTAATTATCTGCTCGTACGGCTCCATCGCCAATCCTACACAAAATCTTCCCATGTCGCGTCGGCCAGGTAAGTAGGCAGTGATTAGCTTCAGGATGGACACGGCTTTCGCGCCCGCTGGCCTTGGCCTTGCTCCAAGTGATGGGATGATAGGGCATGTTCGTCAGCACCCTGCGCACAATGGGAACTAGTGTCTGTTGAGGAATGATCAGATCGTACAAGTTTAGCTATAGCCTTGCTCCTAGCCACCCTGGTTGTCTCTTTTGATTCGCTGCAGCGGTCGCGAATCGAGGAACACCGCAACCAGTGTGGCTCCTAGTGTGGTCGGTCGGTCGGTATTTACAGTAATGATCGGTACCTCGATAATCTCTTCCATCTGATCGCTCCTGTTGGCAAAATGTCCTCGGGTCGTCGTCGGCCGTAGCTGACGTCGGCTCGAGAATATTTTGTCACATCAGTCTGTCCATTACAAACCAACAGATTGACTCGAGAAGGCCACTTGTATACTTTTTACTTTTTATTTTGCCTTCTCCGATGATGCCGATTGCATGCTGAAACGCTTGAAAGAAATCTGCAAGAATAGACTGTTTTGTTTTAACCCCTTGACTGTCACTATACGTACATTTTTGTTTCTAAAATATTTCTTCATTCAACGACCAAAAGCCGAAACCGTCCAAGAAACATGGATACAAATTGGTCTGAGCAAGAGGCATAGATCCTCATGAGCCCCCGCAGTCGCGGGGCTCATGAGGATCTATGCCTCTTGCAGTTGGACTCACGTTCACTTTTTCTCGGCAGTCAAGGGGTTAATCCGTCAATTTCTAATCTTTAAGAAAACATTTATTATTATTTTGTTTTAGCTTTGCAACATTGTGCTTTGCGGAGTTCCTTCATAGAATATCTGTACCGTTCCCTGCTGCTCCAGCGGGAATTATCGGTCGCAGAGTCCAGAATAGCAAACATAATCAGTAGCATTCTATCATTTAGATATTGTCCGCGCAAGACCGTAATTCAATAGTCACGAAGGGATGTCAGCCATTAGTTGTTCACGTCATCATAAATGTTACATACACAAAAAGAACCGGTGAATTAAATCTTTTAACTAGAGTATATAATCAGCGTTTCTCCCTGGAGGCCCGTCTCAGAACCAAAACACATCGGTTTTGGCCGTGATGTGCCAGCATGACCATTTTTAAGAAAAGCGAGATTTTCATTGTTATACAATGAAAATCTCGATTTTCTCAAAAATGGACGTACTGCCTTTTGCCAGATCAAAGCAGAGTTGGTGTTTTTCACCTCCCCGTCCTAGGCTATGTTATGAGCGGCTCAAGTTACACCAAAATAACATCCTAAACAGGTGGGGCCAATCTCGGTCGGCTGGAGGAATAGATTTTCATATGCCCCTGCGGTTACAGTGGCTAACGTGAATCTGTGTCTTTGGTAGATGAATGATTGGTCTGAAAATATTACTCTCGATCGCTTAAAGTGTTTGTCATGGGAGAGGTTCTCAGTGAACTGTAGGTGGTAATTCTGGATGGAACTCCCATCTGGGTGTGGTAAGTAGATAACAGCAGAAGTAGGCCACAGGCCGGAAAGAAAACACATATGCTAAAGAAATAAAGTAATTTATATTTGCCCTTAAAAAAGTGACTGACTTTGCCTGACTTTTCATAAAATCTTTCTAGAAAACGTTCAAATAGTCTTTTTTTTATCGAGGGTTTTCGCCGTTGAATGTTTTATCTGTACTTAACAAGTCACCTGACTGCCTGACTTCTCATAAATTCTACATAGAAAACGTTCACAAATAGTTTTATCGAGTGTTTTCCCCGTTGGATATACTTCCGGTTCTTAGTGTGTTACTCCGATAGTAATATTTTGTTACTCTATTATTTAGATTGACGGTTTCAGATATCACTCTAGTACTCCGCATAGTCTGCGCAGAGAGAGAGAGTGCCTTGGAGGATAGTCTTGGACAAGGTGTTGTGTCGGGTCACGTGGCCAAACCAAGCAAGCTTGCGCCGTTTCACGGTTGCCAGAAGGGGTTCATGTGGGCCCACCAGGGAAGTGACGATGCTCCGTACATATTCGTTGGTCTTGTGCTCGCGGTACGAGATGCGGAGCAACTTCCTCAAGCACTTGTTCTCAAAGGCCTGGATTTTCTTTTCTGAGTCTGCAAGCAGTGTCCAAGTCTCACAGCCGTAGAGTAGAATAGACACTACGAGGGACTTGTAAAGCCTGTACTTGATGGTGAAGCTGATGGAGTTACTTCGCCATATCCTGTCCAGCCTGGCCATTGCGGATGTTTCTGTACCTATCCTGATACGGATCTCTGCTATGCACCTACCGTCTTTGGACAGGGTGGCTCCCAAGTACTTGAAGCTATTGACCTCTTCTAGCTTCTAGCCGTTCATGTGAATGTTGCTGCTGCTGTCGCTTGTGGTGTTGATCATCACTTTGCTTTTATCCGTACTGATCTCCATGCCATAAGACCCTGCGCTACTTGAAAGTTTGTCTGTCAGGTTTTGGAGCTCACTATTGCTGCCTGCCATGAGGTCAATGTCGTCTGCGAATCGAAGATTTCACAGGGATCTGCCACCAATAGAGATTGAAGTATGGTGGTCGTGGAGGGTTTCCTGCATGATCTTCTCCAGGAATATGTTGAAAAGGACAGGAGAGAGCAGGCATCCTTGACGGACACCGATCGTCGTCCTGAAGAACTCGCCTGACTGATTGTTAAGTAGAACCGCGCTGCAGTCTATCATTTGGATCAGTCCCTCCTCTATGTTGAACGATCTCATGACTTGCCAGAGTCCGTCGTGCCAGACGCGATCAAATGCTTTCCTGAAATCAATGAAGTTGTGGTAGAGTTCGCGCTGATGCTGCAGATGTTTCTCGATCAGGACGCGGCAGTTGAAAATCTGCTCTACAGTGCTTCTTCCAAGGAAGTCGTCGGCGAGGTCGTCAGAGAAAGAGTTGGGTCGCAAACATAAAAGAATGGACCGAACTCGAGATGCCAGACTTGCTTGCCACCGCCCAAAATAGAACTCAGTGGAGAGCACTGTATGTTGCTGCTGCCTTTCAGTCCCCCCAACGCCCAGTTCGGGCAAGGGACTGATGATGATGATGATGATAGTCTGCGCAGCCCCGGATCACATATAAGACGTGAACTATCCTTCCGTCAGTAGAGCCTTCATAATTTTGCATCCTTTAGTATATCGTGCGTAACAAATTGATCTGCCAGTCCTAACCACTCAGCTGTTCGGTTCCTCGCCCAACCCCTCCGGGCTGCAAGCCGGAGGGACAGATTCTCATGAGTCCCTGCCACCTGAGCAAGCGACATAGATTCTCATGAGCCCCTCAGTGCGAATACAAGGGCTCATGAGAATTTATGTCGCTTGCTTGCAGTAAGGACCATTGAGAATCTTTGCCTTTTGCAGGCAGAGACCGCATGGGCATTGAATAGTTTCTAACGGTAGAACGTGTTCTCTCTCCTCCGTCGGAAGACGCACACAGGCCACACAGGGCAATTGCTTCCGGTGCATGTAGTAACTTTTCCGCCAGAAATAGTTAAAAAAAAATTCCTCCCTTTTTGCCATTTTTTTAGGGTGTAAAACTTCAATTGTGTGCCTTTTTCTTGGCATTTTGAGCAACAAAAGGCATGGCAGGTGGTGTGAAAAGGGCAAAATCTGGAGTGTGTTCATGGGAGCCTAATTGGGGCATGTGCACGGTTGCCGGTATGCAGGCTTGCAGACGACAGTTTTGTCATGAGGTACTTAGTGCATTTGAGTGTTGTGAAAAACGCTAACTCTTCATTTTTTTAAGAATTGCTGAAAATGTTTCTCCTGTGATGTGCTCCGCGTAGATTTTTTTTTGTTTTGGCAGAAAAAGTTCTTCGTTCATAGTTCTATGCTGCCAGAGGTTAACAGATAACAGTGTGTGAAAAGGGGTCGTAACCTAATTGCCCTGTGTGGCCACAAGTCTGGCCGCGTCCGATTTCCGGCAGAATCATCGTGAAAGCATCTTTTCCTGCTCAGTCTCCGACTGCACCAGACTGGGTGAACCTTCGGAACCCGACTGTGGCCACACAGGGCAATTGCTTCCGGTGCATGTAGTAACTTTTCGCAAGAAATAGTTTTAAAAATTTCCTCCCTTTTTGCCATCGTTTTAGGAGGTAAAACTTCAAATGTTTGCCTTTTTTTGCGTTTTGAGCAACAAAAGGCTTGACAGGTGGTGTGAAAAAGAGCAAAATCTGGGTAATTTTAGTCGACCTAGTGTGTTCATGGGAGCCTAATGGGGGCATGTGCCACGGTTGTATGCAGGCTTGCAGACGACAGTTTTGTCATGGGGTACTTAGTGCATTCGAGTGTTGTGAAAAATGCTAACTCTTAATTTTTTTAAGAATTGCTGAAAATGCGGATTTTTTGTTTTGGCAGAAAAGTTCTTCGTTCATAGTTTTATGCTGCAAGAGGCTAACAGATAACAGTGTGCGAAAAGGGGGCATAACCTAATTGCCCTGTGTGGCCTGTTTCTCTCGGCACGGTAAATTGGAACTGCAGACTCTCCAGTCTCAGTCTCATTTCGGGCCTTGTCACGTTGGACCGAGCAAGAGATTGCGGGTATGGTCCATGACTATAGGCTGGAACCAAGTCGACGGTATCAGTCGCAAGTTAGTCTTACGGATCAAGAATGAGATTGACCGATCATGACTCATAATTCAATAGTAGTGCATGGTTGTCTTGGTGCCTGTAGTGCGAATGCATCAGTGCACACTAATGCTCAGCGGCAGGGCAACCGGCAGAGTCCATGCACATTGGTTGTCTCCCTCGCCATTCACTACCGCTGTCAGCGGTAGCGAATCGAGGAAGACAACCAGTGTGGAGTCCATGACTACTAGGCGTCATTCACTCTTCCAGTTTGTGGTGTCTGCACCTAAGCTGTATACTCGCCGTATCGCCACCGCTCCAAACTGGCTTCACTTTGCTTTGACGTCTTGTGATCTCGTCTGACAGAGGCGTTTCCTCAAGTGCCGGTAATTCGCAGTCGGCTTCGCCTCAGAAAACATGAAAACAACCCCAACAACCATTCCGCATACACCTCCCTTTGAGGTCTCGGCCTGTGGAACACAGACGGTGTAAATTCGTGGAGAATGAGTGAGATATTTATGAACACTTGAACAGCTATATGCTGTATCTACTGACTAGCTGCATGAGTGTCTTCCAGTGGAACAGTTATTTTTCCCCCCCACTAAGTGTCTTTACACACACCCTCATCCGGATTTCAAGCGTCTGAAAGGGGCTAGATTCTCATGCATGAGCCCCTGCAGTCACTGGGGTTCACGATAGTCTATGTCACCGGAAAGCGGCACATGTCTATTACTCAGAAGGTGAAAGCGAGCGCGGGGTTTTAAGCCAGTGATTGATGCACCTATTACCATCACGATCTTACGTGTTGATTTCAAAGTCACATCTGCCACTTTCAGTCAACACGAATTATAAAACCTCTCTCAAAGAACTCCCAAACGTCCACCTATCCCCTGGAACCCGCACTTACAGAGGGGCATCAATCCATAAACGCTCTTTATTATGCCACCCGTTTGAGGGTAACACTTTAACAGCTGTACAAAAAAAAAAAAAAAAGTAAGTTAAAGAGTTCTGATCAGGCTCATTCTATCTCAGTTCAAAAGACATAGATTCTCATGAGCGTTTGCAATACTGAGCAGGGGCTCATGAGAATAGCCTGGTCTATGTCTTTTGCTGACACGCTGGTAGTGACATTCATTTACTCACTCTCTCGCCCCGATGGCGAGGTAAGTCATGGAGATTTTACTGTGACTAGGAATATCAACGTCTTTTCACCCGGAGCAGCATTTCTAGGTAGTAAAATGTCGGCGGTTATTGCCTTTCAGATGAGGATGGATATGACTGAAGGGCTGCCCGCCCGGAATGCAACAAATCTTGTTCTCTTTCCCGCTCTTCCGCACATACATCAGTCAGTCGTTGGGACGCTTTACTGACACCATCTCCGCTCGGTTCTGTTGGAGGAGAAGAGATGGTAACTAATAGACCACAGACCATTTCTGCAAGAGGCATAGATCCTCACGAGCCCCTGCGATCGCAGGGGCTCGTTAGAATCTATGCCTCTTGCAAAAGTCATGGTTTAGTGACTAATCTTGAACTGAGTCACACCAAAATACCTAACGCCTATAATTTTGGGATAGAAATACATAGAAGAACCCAACGGAGAAAGAAACACGCTTAGAAAAGACAGTTACAACACAATTTTATAGAAATACATGCACAGTGTATTGGTGTGGAAATAATACTTCCAGCGAGCTACATAAAGGATTTAATACTCTTCCTGGTTAGATTTCATTCTTTGGTCCTCGGTCGTAAAACGTTATCTTGATGGCGATCAGTCTACGATGTATTGTGAGTTTTTGTGCGGCTTTGTTTCATTCACGGTGCGCCGCATGTCAGCTTAGTGCATATTTATTGTGAGAGTTCTACTGTCGCACACACCATCAAGGCCACTTGGTGCTGACGATTCCCACATCAATCACCACACCATATTAAATTAACCCCTCTACTGCCAGTGGACGCATCATTAACCCTTATCATTCGGAATACACCAGTGTGTCAAGTAAGTTTGATTAAAATAGTTTAAGGGTAGTGCCAGAATAGCTTGGCGCCTCTAGGTGCCAAGCTATTCTGGCACCACCCTTGTGAACTAAAGCCATTGGTCTATATCCTTATCTGTAAGTACTATAATGTAGCTTGCATATGGCAGTGTACAAATTTGAAGCTTTTATGATACGGGTTAAATCGTTGAAAGCAGGGTGATTGCAAAACCGAATAATCCAATCAAGCCAGGGAACCCAGCCGGACAAAGTCAGCCGTATAGGGAAAAAAAAAAACTCATCAGCCCACGCATCTGCGGGGGTTTCATGAGGTTCTTTGCCGCTTGTAGTTGGGCCGCGTTCACATTTTTGTCGTCAATGAAGGGGTTAACCCTTTGCGTGTCGGTAGTGGTTCTTGTCGCGATGATTCCTACACTGAGAAATCATCGCGACAAAAACCGCTACCGACACTCAAAGGATTGATCTTTTTTTCTGAGCGGTTTGCGTATCGAAGGAATGGTTGGTTTTGTTCAAGAATTAAGTTCTGTGTTTGAATTATTGGGCCATAGGCACAAGACACAGTTTATCTTGAACTTGATTTCCGTAGCAGTACGGCGAATGCATGCCGTTTCGCAGCCGGCACAGCCCCCATAAGGACCAAACTGTGCCGCAAAGCGTCACTGATGTACTCAATCAGCCGTATTTGGTCGTCAGTAAGGTCTGACATATCCGCTACGGAAGTCTGGAAAACATACACCCTATTACCTGTGAGTCAGTGCTGGCACACGCCTTCACACACACACACACACACACACACACACACACACACACACACACACACACACACACACACACACACACACACACACACACACACACACAACACACGCACGCACCACAAGCACGCACGCACTCACACATACACTACACACGCACGCACACACACTGGCGGCTCAGTCGGAGCCTGTTACGATTGTGGTTGTGTTGTTCTGTGAGAGCATGCATGTGTTAATCGTAGGAAACGATCCGATATTTATTTGAGCTATCATGGTTACGTATCACGTATCTTTTCAGTGAGATTCTCTATTGTTCGCGCAGATAGCGGAATTGGTTTTGTTATGCCGATACGCTAAGTTTAGTCCGGAAGCTTCTAGCAAAGTCGCACGGAGGATAGCGGTAGTAGAGCTGCTCTATTTTTAGCCATAGTTGTTCTCTGTGCGCGTAAATTTAGCAGCCGTTCTTTGCGTGTTATGAAAGGTCGTGAACGGTGTGCCATACTTTTGTGTGACGTCATTACACACTAGGATTTGGGGCTGAAATGAGCAGTCAAATTTTTGTAGACTATTGTAGTTATTCTAGAAAGTTTCTTTTTTTTACTTTTTTTTATATTAATATTTATGAGTTTCAGTTACGTGTTCCGTTCTGATTGGGTGCGTTGTGTAAATTCATTAGACTTTTCTGGAAAGTCGTTTTACTATAAAAGTTGGTGCTAGGAAGCACATGTGTACATTGTCATGCATTGTCAGTTGTAGGGACACACAGTTTATCGTAGGTACGTGGCCCGTATAGGGTGTACATTGTGAGAGACGCAGCGTAACGGTGGTGTACGTTGTATGAGGAACTTTGTGTCGCCAGTGTTGACATTTTCAGAGGAGACATTGTATCAGTGTTGGTGCATTTGGGAATGCATTGTGTGGAGATCACATCGCTGAATTAAAATATTATTGGAACTGTTACTCCAGTATTGTCTACATCCTTAAGCCACGTGTGACGGGTTGCAGCTGAATGAAGTTTATTTAAAAGAACCTTACGTGCATGCGCCTGGTGTGTTTATCATACTACGATTCCACCACGTAACAGAGCCATACTTTAGGATGCCGTGCATGCATGTTTATCGATACAAATTATTATTTATTATGACTGATTAAGATATCTATTTATTGTTTTAATGGTACTGGAATATACTGAGTCATTTTTGTCAGGGGGTGGAACCGTCAGCGTCGCATGAAACATACTTACCAAATGATGGGAACCATTCGTTAAATGTTATTCTTCCCTTCGTGACACCAATGTTACATACTGATGGATGGGTTTGAGGACTTCTGTCACGCATTGTGAGTGTACAGTTTAGGCCATCATCATCCCGCGACCTTAAGGTCAAGGCCTTCCTTTGAGGTCAATGTTCGTTACCGCAATCTTAAAATGTCAAGGCTATCGGCAGCCTATTGAAGTTGTTTGCACTGTCATGTGACATGGAAATACATCATATACGTCAGTAGCATTGTTGATGTAAATGATGGGTCAAGGGTAGTGTTACAAATCGTTAGCACTACGCCAAGCTAATCAGACACTACCTTGAGCAAATTTAGTCGTTCTGCCTGATGCGGCTCAAATTGTGTAACTGAAAGGCAAAAAATAGAAAGACTCGTCCCGGCTAAGTGACGGTATTAACCCTTTGCGTGTCGGTAGCGGTTTTAGTCGCGATGATTCCTGCAGGAGTCATCGCGACTGAAACGTCGGACACCCAGAGGGTTAATCGAAAATGATTACTGTTACAAGTTTCATGAAATTTGGACACGTAGCAGTTTGTTTAAGTTTGTTTGTTTGTTTGTTTTCAGTGATGCTAAGTTAATTTGCATCCGTGGTCTGTGTTAGCATCTAACCGATGTACTGCTGTTATTTGATGCTCAGTATACCACATTTTATTCCCATGATCATCGTACAGCGGCATCCATAAACTTCATAATTGGTTTCTACGAGTACTGCAATAGCCACTAAAACTAAGTCGGCTTCATGCTGATTTCCTTTCGACTGGAATGCGAAGAATACCTATACAGTTATATGGTGATCACAGGCATCATTAGTGTGTCTGCTTCCTCATTAGTTGCACAGTGCAAGCCACGAAGAGGAAATACAGTCTGCAATCCGATGCTCGTGCGAAAATAGGGCCGTTCGAAAAGAACTTAACTGCGTATATGTTTAGCCCTGTGTAGTCTGTACCATCGGGGTTGACTCTGTCTCCTGACCTGTCATGTAATCTTCATAGGAAAATCTTCATAGGAAAACCTGGAATGTCGGGAATATCTACAGGCTATAGGGTTGATTGCAGGAGTGAGCTGAAATCCTGCTCAACCCATTACATCCTGAGGATGATATAAAAATAAAAAAGTTTATTGTCCTATGAAGGCTACGTAACAGATTATTCTAGTTCAAGAGTAGTATTAGAATAGCTTTGCGCCTCAGGCGCCAAGCTATTCTGGCACCACCCTTAAACTATCATAGTCAAATTAATTTCACGCAGGAATGTATCAGGATGAAAAGGGTTAAGCCACTGAGCAAGTGCTCCTATGGAGGAGCACCTTGCTTAGTGGCTTACACAAGATTTTAGCTCACGCATGCAACTAAGCCCCGCATATCTCAAAGGTGTTAAGCTAGCACTGAAAGAACATGTGAAGCCCATAAAACCTCACTAGCCTCCACGGGGAGACCATACGCGGATAATGAGAGTTATGTCAGCAGGCGCATTACTAAGTTCTGTTTTTCTTGCCGGTAGATTGGCGGATACGCAATTACTGAAGGTGCCAGAAATAAACCACGAACAGCCAGCCTGGAAAAAAAAATTGTTGGCACCTGTCAGAATGCAATTGTGCATCGATATAACCAGTGGCAGCTTGCAAATGCGGCAACTGCTCCCCAGTACGCGAGAGGTCATTGGGCCGACGTTGGCCGCATTTGGCCTCTGCACAGCCGTGCACGGGTCAACTGCGGCCGACGTCAACCTGAAAGCCTATTTGCACGCAAAGTTGTAGCTGAAACTGATAAAGGAAAAGAAGCCTAGCTCATAACTTTTTCCCCAAACAGAACCATGATCTGCAGAAACAACTAGCAATACTAAGGGTAAAGCCTTACACATATACAAAGACATTCTCTCCCCCCCCCCACCACCCCCAAAAGAACCAAACAAAAAACAAACCAAAAAACAAACAAACAAAAAACCCCACACGCTTAGAAAGGACAAGTAAAACTCACAACAAAGAAAGAAACACAATTACAAGGGACTTGTCCTTTTTGAAGCGTGATCTGACTTTGTCGTGAGTTTCTTTGCATTTTACGCGCTTGTCAGCAATCAGTTATATTGCATTATTTTGGCCTTTCTAAGGGTATACTTTTCTTTTTGTGTTGGACATTTTACACGTTTGTCATTCACCTTTCTGGATAGGATTCTGTATTAAACATACAGTATATAATACAGGTTTGATTTCACGATTTTCGGTACGAACATCGTGAAATCGAACCTGTATTATAATACTGTATGTTTAATACTGAATCCTAACATAAAAGGTACGTCTGAGTGATTCATCCGAAATCAGCCTCAACAGAGCAAAGGAATGTACAGCTTTGCAAACCGTAACCGTGAGTTTTGTGATATCTGTACGATGAAGGGTGTGTTTGCCTCCTCCCCCCTAGCCCTCTCCATGGGCGATGCCCTTTTATGATTTTCATCAGACCTTCTATTTGGAGCTCGGACTGCCAGACAGTAAATAAACATGTAAGTGCACATCTCCTGCGTGCA
>BTPG01000008.1:108548358-108552844 GCA_036245525.1 Semisulcospira habei
ATCGCGTGTTTGTCCGGCCGCGTGTTTGTCCGGCCTTTTTATCCACTAAACACGTAGAATTGTTTCACCTACTTCTGATTTTAGTCTTAAGAAGTACCCAACGGAGAAAGAAACACGCTTAGAAAAAACGGTACAACACAATTTATTAATATTTCGGGTAAATACCCTTTGTCAAAATAGACAAACAAACAGAGACATTATTTGCTACTTATCTTCAGATGCAGAAGGAATGTGGCACATTCCTTCTGCATCTGAAGATAAGTAGCAAATAATGTCTCTGTTTGTTTGTCTATTTTGACAAAGGGTATTTACCCGAAATATTAATAAATTGTGTTGTACCGTTTTTTATAAGCGTGTTTCTTTCTCCGTTGGGTACTTCTTTGCATTTCACACGCTTGGCAGTCACCTTTTTGGTCTGGATTGATTTTAGTCTTGAAATCGGCCAGTTGATAGGGCGTTTTCGCCGACATGAATTATTTGCTTGCCTGGAAAATGTCCAGTGACATAAACACACATATTAAATTTATACATATTGACTGCATTTTGTTTATGTCTTTGGCCGTCTCCGTTCAAACAAATGGTTTGCAGTTTTTTGTTTTCCGTAACACCTGTAGCTTACTTACAACCTGACCTTGTACTAACAGTGACACAACTGAGTATGCTTTCCAGACACATTGTACTATCTACTTCCGGAATGACATCCAGCCTTGAAAAGGAATCCAACAGGTTGTTTCAAATTTTAACCCGGCTTTGACAGTCCCAGAACCATTCTACGGAATGTAAGTCATTTTATTTTGGGAGCCCAAGAGCTTAGACGTCTGTCATGTCTTCCTGTTGCAAAACACAAGACATACGCAGGCTGCAAGAAGAAAGCAATCCATGATTTGCCGGAGTTGCAAACACTGTGCAGGAATGTCTACCGCGTCAGTAGCACAAACGAGACGTAATAAAGAAAACATGGTCAGGTTCTTAACCCCTTCTATGCCGGGACTGAAATGTGAACCTGATCCAGCTGCAAGAGACATAGATCCACATGAGCCCCCGCAACTGCGGGGGCTTATGAGGATCTATGCCTCTTGCTGAGACCGGTTTGTATGCATGTTTCTTGGACGGTTTTGGCTTTTGGTAGTTGAATGAACAAAGATTTCACAACTGAACAAAAATGTACGTATAGTGGCAGGGACTGAAGTGGGTTAAGCCTGTCATGCGCAAGATGAATAGATTCTGAAGGGCCTCCTGCACTCGCATAAGAGAGTCTATGTCTTGATGGCAGTCTTCCCACACACTTATACTCGTCAGCTAGAAAAGTTATCGCGTTTACCCGGGGACGTGGTGGTAACTATGCCACCCTTTGCACGGCGGTGCAAACCAAGTGTGTCAGTTTGGCCGTTCTTGTCATTAAAGAGCAGCGCGCTGATACGTTTGCCCAGTGGTTCTAATCTTAAAGTGGTTGCATTTCATGTAAATGCCACATACTATCTAGATATGTGTTACATATAGGGCCTGTGTCTGCTGCCATCGGTTTGTAAATATGCACTACATATACGTACCTTGTGGGGCAGTGCGGAGGTGGGGGGGGGGAGGGGGGGGGGAGAGAGAAAGAGAGAGGGGTGGGGTGGGGTGGGGGGAGTGGGCTGATGATATTTTGTGAGCCCCGGCTCCGGAAAGAGACAACATTGTTTTCACTCATCCCGGCGGTATCATCCCGTGTAAGTTTAATACCTGGACTTGCATTGCTACTTGTTGCACTTCAGTCTTCCGGCACTTCTTGGCTTCACAAGATGTATACAACTACGGATACCGATAGATAACTTGGCGCTCACGAAACTGCGTTATCTGTGGCGGTTCTTAAAGTGCTCCCCCCACCCACCCCCCCCCCCCCCCCCCCACACACACACACACACACACACACACACACACACACACACACACACATACCCTCCTCTGCTTTTCTGACGGCCATATCAGTTACAGACTGTCCAAATCTGAAGAGTAACAATGTTCAGTCTAATGATTCACTGCAAGAGCTTTCCAATGCGCAAAAAGCCATCGGGCCGACATCGGCCCTATGGCCTTTGCGCAATGGGTCAGTCTTGCTGAGTTCGCCTTCGCCTTCTACAAAACTGCCTATTGGAGGCACACAGATTTCAGTCTTCTTGTCGTCGTATACCCAGAGTTATCTAACCAGACCTGGATTTCTACTGGGATGATCGCTGCGAAATCGACCACCTGCATGACACGGTAGTAGAAAATAGTGTTATTTCACAATACCCGTGTTATAGAGGTGGTCCATTTCACAACAGTCGTCCCATGCCTGTGACCCCGGGTAACGAAGAGTAGGGTTGATGGATATGTCTGTTCTTTTATCTGGTTGTTCAGAAAAGATATTTTACCCATTGACTGCTGTCCACCAAAAAGCTCCACCGCGCAGGCTTTAGGAAACGTCCACGGACCATGACACTGACCATTCCAAGTCCTGTAGCGACGGGCGAGGGGCGAAACGGCAGGTGAAAGATGTCACTGGAAGCCGCAGTCTCAAACCTGCATGCAGGCGGTTCAGGATATTGGTCGCCTGATGTTGACATGGGGATGACAACATCACTCGGCACACCCTGAACGACCAAGCAGCCTTCTCTAGGGACAGCACTGCTTGCTCCACACGGAGAGGGGCCTAGAAAAGGTGGCCTAACCAAAGCTCGTCCCCTCGCAACCCCAGTTGGCTAGCCGCGGTCAACGGGCATCTTCTCCTGCGGTCAAAAAACAAGAAAGAATAACGGATCCACTCTCATGACGACCACGACCGGACTCAACGTAGCATGTTGGAACGTCCGAACCATGCTCGACAAAGCAGACAGCGGACGCCCTGAACGTCGCTCTGCCCTCATTGCCCATGAATTGCGGAGGTTAAACATCGACATCGCCGCGCTCAGCGAAGTACGCCTTCCGGACGAAGGCAGCCTCCAAGAACTTGGTGCTGGGTACACCCTCTACTGGTCAGGCAGGCCTGCATCAGAAAGACGGCTTTCAGGCGTGGGTTTCATGGTCAAGACATCCATTGCGACTAAGCTGGAAAACCTACCAACGGGCCACTCAGACCGCATCATGTCCATGCGCCTCCCACTGAGACACCAGCAGCACGTCACCCTTCTCAGTGTGTACTCCCCAACCCTCCTGGCAGAGCCTGCTGAAAAGGACAAGTTTTACACTGACCTGCGCAGCCTCCTACAGAGTACCCCTGCAGACGACAAAGTCATCATCCTTGGCGACTTCAACGCCAGAGTGGGCCAGGACTCTGAAGCCTGGAAAGGAGTCCTCGGCAAGCATGGCGTGGGGAACTGCAATGACAATGGCCGCCTACTGTTGGAGTTCTGTGCGGAGCAGCAACTGGTCATCACCAACACTACTTTTCAGCAAAAGGACAGTCGAAAGACCACCTGGATGCATCCTCGCTCCAAACACTGGCACCTTATCGACTATGTCCTAGTGCGTCAGAGGGACCGCAGTGACGTCCTCCTCACCAGAGTGATGCCCAGCGCAGAGTGCCACACTGACCACCGCCTTGTCCGCTGCAAACTCAGGCTCCACTTCAAGCCAAAACCCAAGAAATGGGGGCCCCCCAAGAAAAAGCTTGATGTTGCCAGCCTTCAGCGTGACGATGTGAAAGCTGCCTTTCAGACAGATTTACAGCGCAGGCTCAAAGACACAGCGGACCCAGTAGACTCCTCCCCTGAAACACTTTGGGAACAACTGAAAATTGCTATTGCAAAATCCTCTGCAGAAGTCTTGGGTTTCGCCAGAAAGAAGAACAAAGACTGGTTTGACGAAAACGATGTAGAGATCCAGGAACACCTAGCAAAAAAAAAGAGCCGCCCATCAGGCCCACCTAGCCCAGCCTTCCTGCCCTGTGAAGAAGTCTGCCTTCCGCCTCGTCTGCAGCAGTCTCCAGCGCAAGCTCAGAGATCTCCAGAATGAGTGGTGGACCAGACTTGCACAGAGGACCCAGCTTTGTGCTGACAATGGTGACTACAGGGGCTTCTACGAAGCACTGAAAGCAGTGTATGGCCCCAGGCACCTGGTACAAAGTCCCCTGCGAAGCGCGAATGGCCAGGCACTCCTCACAGATAATACCTCCATCTTGAACCGCTGGTCGGAATACTTTCAGAGCCTCTTCAGCGCTGAGCGCACTGTTCAAGAAGCAGTCGTCCTACAAATCCCACACCTCCCAGTAAAGGTTGAGTTGGACGAACCGCCCACCGCTGAAGAGACCCTCACAGCCATCCACCAGCTCAAGAGTGGCAAAGCAGCAGGCATCGATGGAATACCACCAGAGATCTGGAAACATGGAGGCACAGCACTGCACAACAAGCTCCATGACCTCTTTCTCTGCTGCTGGGAGGAAGGAACACTACCAAAAGATCTCCGTGATGCAGTCGTTATCACCCTGTACAAGAACAAAGGCGAGAAGTCTGTCTGTTCCAACTATCGG